>CM021105.1:535571497-535854674 GCA_007115665.2 Sequoiadendron giganteum
ATTCGAGCACCAAATTAAATCTTCTTTTCCATTGATTGCTTCAAATAGATATTATAATATAACATAAGTCTCCTCATATATGTTTCTATAAATGCCTATGATGATGATATCAAAATTCGATCTTGGTTTCTCTTTTATAAGAGAAGCAAGAAGCTTTAGACTGTTACAAAATATGGCATCTTTTCAAAATTCACGTCTCTTCATATAAACTAGACTAAACATTAGTTTTTATTAAAACATAAAACAAAGAAAGTAGATAACTAATGAAGTCTACAACACTTGTGACACCATAGTCCGTTAATCTCCGTAAGGCACCCATGATCACTGAAGATCTGTGCAATGTCCTTTCTCCATATTAGTGTTTTTGAATGTGCGGTTCTTCCACTATGATAGCCCCAAGGCCTACTGTTCGGGGGGAGGACCCATATACCTCTACGCCCACTCGTACACTATATAATTATGTGGCCATTTGTATTCTTGAATTTTCAATATATTTCAAGGTGAATCTTCCATATGTTGTCTAGTAAAGCCCTGCCATCCATGATAAACTTAGAATATCCAACATCCAATGCTATTACTCCATCCATGATTAAGTCGAACTTGTCAAGACTCAACTCACCATCCTTTTGTATACGAGTGATGCACTATGGAACAATCTAGCCAAATTCACTCTTCCACTCATTGCGGTCCTTCAAGTGGTCATCATATTTCAATAGTTTTGGCACAAACCACTGATTCAAAGTATGAAATGAATCTATTCTTGTTCTGATCTTTTGGTCCTCTCCTTGCATATATTGAAATTCATTTATAACTATTTTGGCCATCTGCTATGCAGGTTTTAATGTTGCAGGAGCCTAAGTACTCATTTTTAAGATTCCGCACAAGGTTACCAATGTGTGGTGTATGGGCTACCAGTTCTTAAAAGGGGGATACAATATGGGTAGATGTATTTTCATTTGATCAATTGCTTATGTCAGTGAGTTGTAGCAATCATACACACTTTCCAACTTATCCACAATTAGCTTTATCCTATGCTCGAGGACCGTCTCTAAAACATTGTAGATTTTCTTATTCACTTCTTCCTTACCCTTATTTTTGGATTTCTTTAACTCTTCAATCTTCTATCTAGGAATGATCACCTGTTCAGTAGAAGCACTTTCTATATCAACTGGTGGAGTAGGAGGATGTTGGTATAACATTATTTCCTTGTTCTGTGAGGGGGGCCTGCTCCTTTCAATTGTTCCTTCAAATTCACATTTTCCATGAACAATTTATCGACTTCATCATTTAAAAATTTTTGTTCCTTTTTGTACTCTCCCAATATAGCTTCCATCTCCTTAACTGCAGCTTAGGTGAACATAGCCGAATGCATTGTCATGGTTGTATCTTCCAGAGGAGATGTATCCTTTAATTGTTTCACCATATTTGTCCCTTTCATTTCCTGCACTACATCTAGTAACCTTGGTTTTTGTGTACTCTTTTGTTTGGCCTAGAATGCCAAGGTTTCAATCTTAGGGTTATACCCTATGCCACTTACCCCTTCATCTGATTCAAATTTAGCAATCAACATTGGGTCCTCTTGTGTTCTCACTTGATCAAGTAAAAATATTTTCTTTAATTTCATACTAGGGACAATAAGTATATTACTTTTCAAAATCATCTCTCTAGCCTCTTGTGGTTTGACATCAATATAATCAATCCTTTATTCATTAAAATTGTGGGATACTATCTAGTCATGTTTGGATTCCTCAGCTCCCATCTTTTATTTCAACCCTTGCTTCAAAATCTCTCATTTTCATCTTAACCTAAAAGTCTTTAAATTCAGGGGTTTTGATAAATTCATCATCTTCCCAGAACTTGTGAGCTATAACTACCCTGTCATCCTCATGCATTTCTCTTTCTCCTTGTACCTCAATATCGACTCTAGCTTCAGGCCTCTGGGCTTCAGTTTCAAGCATAGGTTGGTCCAATTCAACATCATCCTTGAAATTTCTTAGCACATTAATTGCTTCTTTTGTATCTCCAACCTCCTCACTTATTTGATAGGAAACAAGTGATTTTATCTCTTGTATCTTTTGTTTTTTAGAAGGTGGTTGTTCAAGAGGTGATCTTGGAGAAGTATGGCATACTAAAAGAGTATCTAGAGTTTGTTTTGTAATTACAATACCACTTGGCCTTTTGGGACACAATTTGGCAAGTCTCCCCATATCTTCTACAATATTATATAATTCATGAAACTTATCAATTATCATATCAACTGTCTTCATAGGATCTGCTTCCTCTACAAAATAACCCAAGAAATCACTGTGCTTCATCTTTATTTCTTCCTTAAGCCTTTTCATAAGTTCCCATTTTCTCCTCCTATCATATACCTGTTGAGGAGTGAAACAATTTCTGATTACATCTTCTTCATAGTCAATCTGGTGAGTAACCATAACCTTGGTAAGGATGGTGAGTCTTACAAAATTCATGTGACCCTCAGTGTCAAAAGCTCTTTCCTTTCTAGATTGTAAAGAGTACCTTGATTTTAGATAATTTGGTAACTCTTCAAGTGTATCAGATCCCACCGTTAGTTCCCAACATGTTGTCAAATTGGGTAGAAATGTACCATTCCTTTGTTTACTCATGGCATCCTTTTCCATCCATAGAATTTGCCACATGAACTCTAAAAAGTCTAATCAAAGGGGGAAAAAATTTGGTAGTATATGTGGGGTCTGTGGGCATCCATAAATCATGACTACTGTGGTATCTAGTAGAAAAAACCAATCACCAAAGTTATGAGTATGTCCTTGCTCAGGTTTCAAAGACAAAGGTCTTAACAATTGTAGCACAAGTGTGTGTATTCTTGGTGGTTGGTGGCCAAGAACTCTCATAATTATGTACACAAACTCATCATAAAATATCGCATAATTTGAATTCTTAAATCTGTTGTCCCATATATAACACCATAAATGCATTGGCAGCAAACTCCCTTGCTTGTCAATCTGACCCAAACACATCCTTTTGCTCCATGTATTTTGATTATGGTATAATATCAGGTGGCACAACAAAGAATATTGCTTGAATATTATGGGGGCTCTATTTTCCCTGACTTGTAGAAATGCTTCATGCAATGCTTTCTCAAGATATGAGACAAAATCATATTCAATGTTTATCACAGGGTTTTGGATCCTCATAGCCATCATCATTAAACTAACTAGCATTCGCTCTTTTGCATCTATCCCAAGTACTTGACAGAGAGAAAAGTAGGTTTTATTGCAATAGAATTGGAAATATAAGACTTCAAATGGTTCAATAGCAAAAGGGGACATAGGAATCACCCTGTTGTTCACACCCCTTTTCATGTAAATGGGGACTTCATCACTTCTATGGGTTTTCCTCAATCTAGTATATTCTTCCTTACTTTGCAAATCAATTTTAGTCAGGGCTTGTTTGTTTAGGTCAAAACATTCAATGATGGCCACTTTAGTTAGCACAACTAATGGTGAACCATTTGAAAATCTCACATACCTAGTAGCAAGATGATAACTCTGAGCCAATACTCTAATGAATTCTACATCTATAAAACATTTGGGACAATTAACTTGGAAAAATCTAATGCCCATGGATTTGACATCGGAATTTTTCCTTCCCTTTTGTCATAAAAGTACCAGAATAGTTCCCACCTAGAGATAGGGATAAGGGCATCTCTACAATCATGAGCCGCATCATTAAAAACATTCTTAAATCCCCTCTCAATTGATTCAGGGAGTATATCCATGATAGACTAGTGTAAGGACCTTTTTTTAACCTTAGATTCTTCCTTTTTAGTTTTCAGTTCTTTCTTCTTGGGTGGCATGATTTCCTTTTTAGTTTTAGGTTCTTTCTTCTTGGGCGACAATGATGTTTAACTATCTTACTTCTCCTAGTGTATCTAAAATGCAGAATTCCAAACAATCTTGTACTCATAAAACTTAATTTATAAGAGTTATGTGCACTTACTTGGGTTATGATGGTTGTAGAGCTTAACCTCCTCGAACTCCCAACTCCCCGCATGATAATTTTTGCAAATGATTGCAAAGAGAATGTCAAATTCTTGGTTCAATGGCTTCTAAGCTTAATCATGTCAATATTAATATTAACCTTACGCAAAATATTTTTCTCATAGTTCGAGTTTGAACATGCACCATTATTTTTACAAGATTGGATGGTTGATGTGATTCATTCATCTAATACCGCTTTATCGCCACCACTTTCTATAATTGCCATGAGATAGAGGGGTATAAACCACTATACCACATGCTTCTTTGCATTTCATCATGGGGTAGCAGGATCCTTACATCTATACCACAGGATTGAATTGTTTAACCCATGGTACTATAGTTTACATTAATAGTTACCACCATACCACATGCTTTGTCACATCCTTTCGTGGTATAGCAGTTCATACCACCCTATCTCATGCCTTTATGATCTTCCTCACGGGATGGCAGGCTATTCCCCACTATACCACACCCTTTATTTTTCCTTCTCGTGGTATGGTGGCTTATGATGTATTTAAATTCTCTCATACTGCCTAACCGCATCCTCATCATAATATTTATGTGGTATGGCGGTAAAATTTTTCATGTTGTCTATTACACACCGCCAGCCCGCCAAGGGTTCAGATTACTATTGCGGGATCATGGTAAGAGACTGATAAGGGATTTGGAATTTTTTAGCTGGACATGTTTTTGCTTAAGTATATATATGATAAATTTTTGGCTTTGTATAGGTCTTTCAGTGTCGGTCAGACCTAAAAAATTTATATGTTCAGTAAAAAATAAAAAGGAATATAAGGGTCAAGGCTCAAGTCATGGAGCTCAAGGTTAATTGTGATGATGGAACTAGGAAACTTTTTAAGGTTTTATTGCACCTCATGATGAACTAGACTATGTTTTTCTTTCATCCTATTTTTGTTATTTTTTTATGAGTTCTTCTCTTGTGAGTATATCCCTAAGGAAAATTTGTTTGATACCTGTAATTGTAAAAATCTTCTTGGTTTTTTACTACAAATTCTTTTAATCTGTAAACTAAATTCTATTTTAAGTTTCCATTTGCAGCTATTAGCGGATTGGAAAGTTAACAATTATCAACTTATGAACTCAATAAAGCTTTACTGATTCAAGTTGTTGATTTATACATTATTGTTTATTTGGACTTCAAGAAATTAAGACAAGGACTATAAGGCGCAAATTAGATGATAGTGATCATAATGTTTAAATTCCAGAGATAGAATATGAGTGCACGCATATTGAAAAAGTGGCCAAGAATAATGAATATTTTTTGAGTCCTGGTTTGAAAAGGCAAGTTGTAAATCCACTAAGTAGTATATTATTTGTTTAATAGTGTTTAATCAAATTTTATAGGCAAGAGATTTATGTATATAAGACATAATATGATATACATTTTTTGTTTTATAGGAAACAAAAAGAGTTCAAATAAAATGTGGAGAAAAAACAAAAGGAAAAAAGATACAGTGTCGCCATCTCATAGAAGCCAACGCTTTTGTGATTCAACAAATACAGTTGGTGAAAATGATAGTTGTGATAATGTGCAGCCTGGTATAGCACATGGTGATGTGTAGCCTAATATAGCACATGGTGATGTGCAACATGACATAGCATATGGTGATGTGTAACATGATATAGCACATGGTGATGTGCAACCTGATACAACACATGGTGATGTGCAACGCTGTGATGATATCTTAGGACTAAGTCTAAGAGAGATTATTGAAAAACATGAAGCAAAGGAATAGTCGGTCTGCAGATTCTTTTTTCTTCATTAAAGGATGTGTTTAATAAAGTGGAATCCATGGAGACCGGTACTAATCTACCTACTCATGCCACACATGATGTGGCCAAGGAGCATGAAGTTTGGGTTAATTCATGAAGAGAGACTGCTTGCATCTGTTATTCCTCAAAGTGCACCTTTTGCATCTAGAACTTTTGATGGAACTAGTGGATCAACCAGAGATAATAGTAGTGGTAATTTAATAGAATATGTGGATGCTTTTGTCAAAAGACAAAGATTGAGTCAATATTTATACAGATCTACTAAGAGGAATGCAAAAGAAATAAAATTAGAAGGCAAGAAGCCATTCTTTTTTGAGGTATCGAGAGATGGTGAGCCCATTGGGAAAAATGTTGCAAATCAAATTTTGCAGAGCAAGATCCATGAGATGTGGAAAATGTTATACAAAAAATAGAAAATTCTTTTGAGACTACTAGTGGAAAAATCTCTAAAAAATATTACAAGCAAAGGATGAGAGTTTTGATTAAAAATTATAGATACATGTGCAAAAAAACAATCATGTTGGGAAAAGAGAGGTTCTACTCCAGTCTATCTCCCAAAGAGTGGGAGGAATTGAGAGAAAGTATGCTTTCCAAAGAATATTTGGTAAAGAGTAACAGAGGCAAGAGAGCAAGAGATAATGTGAGGGCTAGATATACATTTGGTTGAGGCGGGTTGCACACCAAAATGGACAAATTTTTAGTAAGTGTATGGATTTTTGGTTCAATTTAAATTGTGTTATTTATTTCAAATTTTTATTGAACTGACTATAGGTTGAAATTGACATTGTATTTTAGGTGGAAAATAGTAATAGAGAAGCAGGTGTAGAAGATATTGTCAATTATATTGCAGCACTATATGCTAGTAAATCTAAGAGTTAGATGAAATTGAAATCTAGTTCGTCAACGAAGATTTCACAACCATTTATTCAATGCCAAGTAGGAGCCTTTGTAGATCATGTCAACTCATATGAACAAGGGTACCGAAAGGTAATGAATTGCATATTAGGTCTCAGTCACCAAGTTTTGTAGTTGGTTGAAACCATTAACCTTATGGCTTCTACATGGAATGAGCATAAATCCATGGATTCAAATGAGGTAAGAGGATCTATTGATCTCATTTCTTCTTGTTTGGTAGTTCTATATACAAATGCCTCAATATGTAGATTATTGAAATACGGGCATAGGAGAATCCAACCCAATTTCTTTATTGTTGGAGTGATCCATAAAATGTTATTTTGGACAAATTTATAGCTTGCATTCTTTACTTGACTATTGAATGCTTTGTATATTTTTTTGCACGATGGTTAAACCACATGCAGAGCAATTTTTTCAAAGAAATAGGAAAACAAAAATGCCTTGAAGGTGTCAACAGAGCTGCCAATATTGATAATGATGAAGTGGACAAGAATGCACAACACAATCATCTTAGTTGTCCTGAAGTTGAGGTAATTAATATAATAGTTATCAGTTATCTATCCCAATGTTTTTTCATTCTTGATGATTAAAATTTTCTTTCCGACAAAAAATTATAGCTTTTGCATTCTTTACTTGACTTATATTAATTTTTGCATGATGATTAAACCACATGATGCAGAGCAATTATATGAAAGAAGGACAAAAAGAAAAAGGCCCTATCAATAGAAATCTCTACAAAGTTGTACAACTTAATGTCTACAATGACATTAATAGTGGTTATGATGATGAACTCGACGAGCATGCACATGATATTCATAGTGGTAGTCATGTTAAACTTGAGGTGAGTGCTATGAAACCACATGTGCGTAAGTACTATTCAAGTAAGTAATGGTTTTTTTATTATGCAAATAAGGGTAATCATTACCTATTTGATAGAAGCTGGACATTAGAATTGTAGTGAAGTGTAATTAGCTAGTATACCTAGATTATGGAATTAAGGGAGAACATATAACTTACATATGGAAGCTTAGAGCTTAGTTGTAATAGAGTGTTTTATAAAAGATAAATACAAAAACTGAATTGTTCCATGACATAAGACATTACATATAGCTGTCAAAAATAATATAATGTTTTTTTTTATATCTTGATATAATGTGTATTTTTTTTTTGTAGACATTTATTGATAAACTCCAAGGAGATACAGTTGAGGTGTTCGATCCACATGATGGTGTTGTTGCAGGCATTAGGTAGATTCACTCACTATTTATTGTACATGGAGTCAAATTGAAAGGAACAAGAGATGAAAATGTATTTATTTCACAGGTCTCAAATAAGATACCCCTTCCTCATCTAGACAAAATAGATGGAGTTGTCTATCTGAAAGAGAAAATAGGGACCTTTGTATGGTGGCCACTAAAATATTTGAAAAAATCATAGAGAGTTAGTTGTAAGTGCAAAAGAGAAAAAGAAGGGTTAGCAGCAACCGAGTGAGGAGAGTGAAGCTATAGACAGTGAATGTACTGAGCCTGAATAAGTTGAGCCAAAACAAAAACCAAAAAAAATGATTTGGGTGTACATATTGTGAGTAGAACAGAGAATGTTCTATATTACTGCACCTGTAATGTAAAACCCCTTGATTATGTTTTTATCTTTTTGTTTGGGTTCCACTCATTCAAACTGGCGCATTATAGATGAGGGGATATGTTGTTGTGTAAGCAATAGATGTGGAGAATAGGGGTGCAAAAAAGGAAGAAAATACAAAGCAGATAAAGAGGTGTAGAGAAGAGGAAAAGTTGCAGAGAGTGCAACATACATGTATGTGCAATTACAAATAAGTTGCAACATAGAATTGTCATCAAAATTGTAGTATATTGCATGACCAAATAAAAGGCATTGGAACTCAATTTTCTCAATCACAACACTGAGAAACACACTTTGTAACAGTACATTTTTCAAAGCAAAGACACATTTTTGTCTTGTATCTATTGTAAGAACAAGTTTTCTCAATAAAATTTTAGTATTTTTCCTTCTTAATAGTCAATTCATTATGTGCAAGTAAATGATTGATTATGTTTTTCTGTGTTTTTATATGTTTAAACCTCAATTAAAGCATTATCTCATTTCCAACACTTACAAGCAGAAATTAGTGAACAAAAACAATTAAATAAACTACCAATTGACTAAATACAGGTAGAAATTAGTGAACAAAAACAATTAAATAAACTACCAATTGACTAAATATACTACCAACTGACAAAAATCAATGTTAATAAATATGACTAAATATAATGATTAGGCAATTAATAAATAATGTATCAATATACCTATCAGATGACTTAAATCAGTGAGCAAAAACAATTTAATAAACTACCAAATTGATCAAAATGATGATTAAAATTAATGATTAAATACACTACCAATGGACAAAAATTAGTGAATAAAAATGACTAAATAAGTGATCAGTTAACATAAATCAATGACTAAATTAACGAAAAAATATACTAGTGAATAAAAAAATGATTGAATAAGTGACCACTTTAAAACATTCAATGAATAAATTAACGACTAAATTACACACCACCAAATCAATCAATCAAATGAATAAATTAACAAGCAAGTCGATCACTCATACCACTAAACCAACGACCAAATCGATCAATCGGGTGACTAAATTAATGATCAAATTGATCAACTGAACGAGTAAAAATGGTTTAGTCATCAATTTGGTCGCGTTATAACTGACTAGAAATAAACTACTACTTGTCACACGACCATGTTCAGTCATTTATAAGCAGTTTTTTGTAGTTTTTCAGTCACATATTGTTGTTTCTGTACTAGTGGATACCATCTATGGAATTATATGCTTGAGTCCTTCCTCCCCACCCTCTTGCACTTCACACTTGGGGGAAATCTCCATGCATACCACATCTTATCCACATCCTCCATTATCCTTAAACATCTATCCATCATCATATCTAACTCGATCTTCCCCTTTTCCTCCTTTGATCTTGACAAGATTAAGGATCTACATGAACATCACATATTCTACCTCTCCATATCATTAATCACATATCCCTCATCTTATCCAAATCCATATTTCTTTCCCATTTTTGATCTTGTTGAAGAGCCTAGGGGTCAAATATCCATGCATCCATATCTTATCCACTTGTATTAATTACCCTATCCATATCCTCCATCCCACATCCCATATCCAACCTCCATTCCCCCTATCCAAGCCAATTCATCATATCTTTTCACCATTGGTCTTTATAGAAAGCTAGGGGAAAAATATCCATGCATCCTTTGGAAAAATCCATTTATGTCCTTTATACACTATCCTTCCATCCATGATTACATTACCTCTACTATGGGGCATCTTAGTCCTTTGCAACTAGTCCTTGGACCTCCATCCTCCTACCCTTCATCCACTATCCTCTTATCCTCCCATCAACTATCTTCCATCTACTAAATCCATTTATATCCTATTCACAAAATCCATTTATCCTTCCATCCCTTTCCTAAGACTTGGTTCTCCCTTGTCATTGGATCCTATCCTACCAATCTAACCATCCCCATTTGATCCTATCCAATGCAATCAATCCTAATCCACACAATCTAACCTTGCAATCTAGCACATCATCCTTAAGCAATCCATCACCATAATCCAAATCAAGCCCAAATCCTTTGATCCACTTTAATACAACTATCATCATAGGGATGTATCCTTCCCAATCCAATCATCATCATCACCAATTCGTCAACCAATCCATCAATCAATTTTTAGCTTGACTTCGAGTATAGTCCTTGTTTGCTTTTGATTTTTCATACATGATTGCTTGTTGCTTGTGTGTTATATATTTTTTTGCATTTATCTTGGTCTCTTGCACTCTATTTCCATAGGGGCATCATGGTCTTCCATATCATGGTGTCATAAGGCATATGTTTGCACTTGACCTTTTTGATCACGTACTTGGCACATTGTCATACCGGTTCCTTATACCTTGGTGCATAATGTCAAGTACAATATTAAATATAGGTTGTTCATATCATTGTAGCATTATGATCATCCATTCTCCCTCTCCATTCGTATCTACATCCCCCTTATCTTTTTCCATCCATCCTCATGTTCTTCATCCTTTAGTCTTCCCATCCATTTTGAGAGCACACCTGTGTTCTTCAAACCCACATGTCCTCTTGAGGGGGCATAATACCTCCTCTTCATCCTTCCTCATCCTTCCTAGTGATTGGGGCATCATGCTTCTAGTCCTTATCCCTTTCCTACCCACTATGTTTTATTCTTCTTTGAAATGACGTTACTTCTATTAGTCGCAACATCATCTCAAAGAGGGGCAAAATGTGGTCACCCAAAATAATATTTAATTAAATAAATACTTGTTATTTATTTCATTTAGCCTATGTCCCTTATCTTGATAATCAATTAAATAAATATTTATTATTTATTTAATTAGTTTCCCCATTATCCTTACATTCTAGCACCTTTAAATAAATAAATCTACATTTATTTAATTAATCTAACCTTTATCCTCAATATTCCTCTAAAATCCACTAACCTTTTGTAGGTTAATTAATCCTTGATTAATTAAATTTATCCCCATCCTAAACCTCATTATCCCATTCTCCAATTTTTGAAACCACCCAGGTTAATAAACCCTTAAGTTTATTAACTCAACCTATCCTCATTAATCAATTAATCCATGATTAGTTGATCTAACCCTCATCCCTAATCGTCATTATCATTATTTCCTAATTTTAAATTCCTCCATCTCACCTACCCCCACTAACCTCTTACACAAGCCATCTTATGAGCCACCCTACCTCTTACACAAATTTAATGCCTCTCTTCCCAATGTGTGCTCACACATGTGTGAGAACATATCCCCATTTCACCCCTTTCCATTTTGTGACACTTGTCACAAGTCTAATCAATCCTCATCCTTGATCCAAACCTCACCTTCGCAATCAATCACAACCCTCCATTAGCCATTCAATCTCAGCCCTTGATTCCTCTCACCAAAATCCTATATAATGAGGCCTTGACTCTCATTCTTTCAACACATATGCATCCCATCCTTATGTTGCTCATATCCATCAAATACATCTTCATCCTACCATCATCATGCTAAGATTGTGATCAACCACATCCTTTCAATCATTGGACCAAATCTACAAGACAAGGGTGCATCTTGTGAGCTCAATCCATAAAGAGGAAGGAGCAATGAAGGTATAATATTGTTTATGTATTTCCTTTATACGTTTCTATCATTTTCCTTCTTATTCATCTTTCACATATTCATGGAGTACCTAGGGAAATTGTCACTAATCAAGGTCCGTAGTTTACTTCTGACCTTATTTATCAATTGGTTATATAATATTCAATAAGATGTAGAAAATCAACACCTTATCATCCCCAAGCCTATGGGCGAGTGGAGGTTACAAATATAGAGATTGATAATATTCTGACCAAAATAGTGTAAATTCACATAAAGGATTGGGCACCAAGATTACCCGAAGTAGTGTGGGCTTACAAAATAGTATGGAAAACAACTATATGTTTCACACCATATGAATTAGTCTATGGGAAAACAACAGTTTTACCAATAGAGTTTGAGTACAAGGCACTTAGGAAAATAATGGATTTAGGAATGGATTTGACAAAAGAATAGAAAGAAAGGTTACACAATTTTAATGGATTGAATGAAATTAGAATGGAGGCCATGCATCATACAAAGATCATTCAGAAACAGAGAACTAAATGGCATAATCACTTTATAAAGGCCAAGTAGTTCACTATATGTGACTAGGATTTACTTTATGATTCTAGGTACAAAGAACACAAGAGTAAGTTACAATTGTAGACATCTAAATTTGACCACTTCCACATGACCAAAATCATCTACTCTATTAATCTATTTCATTAATAATGATTAAATAATTTATTTAATCATTATTTTATTTTCTGCCTAAGGTTCCTAAAGTATGTAATTGAATAATTAAATACTTTACCTTACACCTTTTCTTCTCTAAATTAAATAAATAAGACAATTTATTTAACTTAGTCACTTAACCTTTTTGATTAAAAATCAATTTTTAATTCCTCATTTTCTCTCTCCTTGTCACATTCTCCATAATCCTCTTTTAATCTAGATTAAATTAATTAATCCATGATTAGGATGTGCACCACTTAATCAAGATTAGTGTCACATCCTCCATAATCTCCCACTTGCTTCTAATCTTTCATTAATTATCCTAATCTTGTGTTTGGACAACCTTAATCAAGGTCATTAGCCTAATCAATACCTTGGTTAACTCTCCCCATCCCCCAAGGAATTTTTAATTCCTTTTTATTCATCCAAGGCTCCTCTCTTCCCCATATGAATTTTTAATTCACTTTTATTCCTCCAATGAATCTTCTCTTCCCCATGCAAAATTCTAGAACCTTTGACTTATCACATCACATGTGCCAAAGTCTTCTAGAACCTTAGACTTGTCACACCATTCACATCTAGCAAATCCCCACCTTTTTGGAAACCCTCTCTTATCCACTAGATTCTTCCAATCATTGTGAATTTTTAATTCACTTTTATTCCTCCAAAGAATATTCTCATCCCCCAAGGTACCTACAAGGTACTTGTCCTTCCTCCACATCATGCAACTCTCTTCCACCTCATTCCCACATCATCTCACCCTAGGCCATCTCACATTCCACATGTCAAGATGTGAGGGCTTGTGAGTCCTCAACTCACCAAAGCCCTTCATCTTGGCTTTGTTGGATTAATCTCAACCATTGAATTCTCTAGAGAATTCAAATTGTTCTATAAATACCCCCTCCTTCTTCTCATTTTAGAGAATCAATCTTTTGCTATCAAAACTCTTGCAAATTCTCCACTTGAATCTCTCTTGCATTTACCATAGCATTTTGAGTTCACCATTACCATGTCTTCACTCATCTTGCATATCACTTTGCATATTTGATTTAACTTTCCATCCAAAGAGCATACAAAACATCCAAAGATCAAGGGCCAACCAAGGAAGAAGTAGCACAAAAGAGGTATAATCACTTATCCATTTGTTATCTTACTTCTTTGCAATTTCTTTCCTTAGGCTAATCTTGAAGTGTACTCGTTATGTTATTTATTTTATTGCCACAATAGTTTGTTTAGCATCTCATAATAGGAATTAATATTTTAGGGATCACATTTCTGGAACACCTGGTGGGACCCACAAACAAGTCTCTTAGTTTTACATTTGTTGTTATTTAAGTTGTTTACAGGTCCAGGTCGCAGAGGGGCAGATTTTCCCCGTAGAGGAGCGAACTTTCCCTCCAGTCTACTGTAGAGGGGAGGATTTTCCCTCCTATTTCAATGTTTTTAATAGTTTTCTGCAGAGGGGTGGATTTTCCCTCCTATTTCTACGTTTTTGACAGTTTTTCTGCAGAGGGATGGATTTGCCCTCTTGTTCCAACGTTTCTGACAGCTTTTCTGCAGAGGGGCGGATTTGCCCTCCTATTCCAACGTTTCTGATAGTTTTTCTATAGAGGGGCGTATTTTCCCTCCCATTTCAACATTTTTAACAGTTTTGTGCAGAGGGGTGGATTTTCCCTCTTGTTTCAAAATTTTGACAGTTTTTCTGCAGAGGAGCAGATTTGTCCTCCTGTTCCAACTTTTCTGACAATTTTTTTGTAGAGGGGTGGACCCGCCCTACTGTTTCAACATTTTTCACTACAGAGGGACGGATCCGCCCTACTGTTCCAATATTTTTCATTGCAGAGGGGCAGATTTTCCCTTAACGACACATTTTGGAAGGTAAAACAGTGATTTTAGCTTCATTTTTGGCTCAGCTTTTTGCTATTTTGAAATTCTAACCCCCTAACCTTGTTTGTTTGAAGGTATAATTGGACTTATTGCTAATATTTTCCCTATTCTTCACACTATTTTCTAACATTTTACTGCAGAGGGGCGGATTTTCCCTAAACAACACATTTTTGAAGGTAAAAACAGACATTTTAGCTTATTTTTTACTCAATTTTTTTCTGTTTTGAAGTTCTAACCCCCTAACCTTGTTTGTTTGTGGGTGTAGTTGGATTTATTACTAATACTTTACAACATTTTGTGGTTATTCACAAAAGATGAAGGATAAAACAACTAACATCTATTTGCAGGGCCATCCATTTATTCAGATTTTAAAGCCTTTCCTTGTTGTTTTTATCTAGGCACATAGCTTAATTAGGAGGAAGTAATATTTTTTGTATGGTGTGCCTACTTTGTGTTACCCAAAGGGGGCATTATTTTTTTTTCACCTTCCCCTTGCACTTTGTGTGGACCTGGGGAGAGTTGGAAATGATTAGTGTCTTCTTTTTAGAGGGACCTGCTTGGGGATTTCCATCACCCCAAGGGATGATCCCAACCACGCGTACCAACGGGGTATAAAAAGGGGGGAGAGCCAAAGTTGTACCCCAATCTAGTCATGTCATGTCTGGAGGAACGTCGAAGCTAGGGTGATACCTAGATAGACATGAAGAGTTGGTTTGAGCCCTTTAGTATCTCACTGGGGTTCCTGACTCATGCTTGTGACGAGCTGGTGTTCACAATTGTGCCTCACGTACCGAGAGTATATCGAGGACTCCTTAGAAACCTTGTGCATCCTAGATTAAGACCTTTGTTGGCCATACCCCTTGACACTAATCATAGGATTGTGCTTGTTTAAAGTGTCTTTCTATGAGAAACCAATAAATCTTGATAAGTCAGCCTCATTGAGTCATTTCAAGTCCTTGCCATAAACCAAGTTCACTATTTTTCTGCAGAGGGGCAGATTTTCCCCCCTGATCCATTGTTTTTGACTGTAGAAGGGTGGATACACCCTCCTGATCCACTGTTTTGACTGCAGAAGGGTGGATACGCCCTCCTGATACACTATTTTGACTATAGAAGGGTAGATACGCCCTCTTGATCCACTGTTTTGACTGTAGAAGGGAGGATACACCCTCTTGATCCACTATTTTGACTGTAGAAGGGCGGGTACACCCTCTTGAATGGACAACTTCACCTCGTTTGACCATTCCAAGCTTCCGTTTAACCACCCCGAGCCTCCGTCTGACCGTTTAACCATTCAAGACATTCATTTAACGAATCCAAACATCCATTTGACCATTCCAAGCCTCCATTTAACCTTTCTAAATGTCCATTTATCATGTTCCCATTGATCATTTCACAATTTGGGATACTCATTCTACCATCTTACTGTATGACTTAAAGAGTTGCTTTTCTTCCAAAAGGAACACTTCAACAACACCCCCATCATATAAAAACCATCAAGACATCTTTAATTTTCATTATTCATCATCTTTCATTACAAAATCCCTTAAACCTTGTTTTAGGAGTTATCTCACGAATTGACCAAGGCATTAAGTTTGATTGTTATCCTACATATCAATCATTGTCTTCAACCTAATCAATCTGCTTCTATCCTAAGGTGGATTTGTGTTGAAAGTCAACATCATTGGCCCAAATCAATCCCCTTCTATCTCAAGGCAGATTCGGTGTCGTGATCATTGGTTCAATCCTTTAATCCGATTAACCAACGTATTAAGTCACCTAGGGTGATTTTCGAATTGGGTTTAGGACCCTTTCCATCAACCAATCCTAATTCATCATCCAATCCAAAACAAACTTATCCTATCATATCCTCTCATCCAATCCCAATTTAAGCTCCAATCCAATTCTAATTTGAGCGTTAATCCCGTCATCCTAATCTGAGATTTTATCAATCCCAATCTGAGCTTTCATCCAATCCCCATATGAGCCTCCAATCCATCCTAGTTCTCTATCCATCATCTATTCTTTCCTGCTAATCTGTATCCATCATGAATCCTTATCCCCCTCTCACACGACCAATAATAGTAGTCAAGGGGAATCCTAACTATGTTGAAGACAATAAGAAAAATCTTGTTGATCAAAAATATTGTTATATAGATCCCCTTGACACTATCATTGCTAGCAAGCTCTCTCCAACCGCCTCCCAAAATCCAACTACTCCTTCGAACTATCCCACCATGCCTTCATCTGCATCTACTAATAGTCATTATGCTACCCTTGAAAAGGGATATCCAACATCCTCACCATCTACATATTCATCATGTCCCCCCTCTCAACCTCTATCCTATCCAAAATCCACATCCTCTTATCCTCATCATCATCAACAATCCCAGTATATCTACCTTAATCACCCATCCCAATCCAACATTCACACATTCCTATAACAATCCCCCATCCCAATATTCCTCTTATCTTAATCCACCATCTCAATCTCCTTATCCTAATCCATCATCCTTATCATTCTATGCCAACTCACAATACATGTCTTCCTATGGTGGTCTACCACCTCAATCTTCTTGTTCTAATCAAACATCCACACCTTCCTATCACAATCCCCCATCCCAATATCATTACATTAATACCACATCTCCCCATTCTAATCCTTCATATGCATCTTCCTACTATCACTCACCATCCGAATCTTCTCAATCTAATCCAACATCCACATCCTCCTACATCACTCTCCCTTTCACCGTATTATATCTTAATCCTCCATCTAAACATAACTCACCTAGTCCTCCAACCACTCCTAGTCCTCCATCTAGTCCCATCCAATCATCTAATACTCCAATCCCTAACCCTAATCCTCAATCTAGTCCCATCCACTCATCTAATCATAATCATCCATCTCCCCCTAGTTGTACATATAATCCTCATCCACTTATCCACTCATCTAATCCTCCAATCCTAACCATAATCCTCCATCTCCTCTTAATCCTCCATCTAGTCCCATCCACTCATCTAATCATAATCCTCTATCTCCTCCTAGTTCTACATATAATCCTCATCCACCCATCCACTCATCTAATCCTCCAATCCCTAACCATAATCCTCCATCTCCTCCTAGTTCTACATATAATCCTTATCCACTCATCCACTCATCTAATCCTCCAATCCTTAACCCTAATCCTCCATCTCCTCTTAGTCCTCCATCCATTCCCATCCCCTCATCTAACCCTAATCCACAAATTCCTAATCCTAATCCTCCTTCTAGTCCTCCATCCAATCCCACCCCCACGTCTAATCCTAATCCTTCATCCATCCTCGATCCACCATCAGTTCCTATCCCCCCATCTAACCCTAATCCACCAATGCCTAATCCTAATCCTCCATCTAGTCCTCCATCCAATCCCATCCCCACGTCTAATCCTAATCCACCAATCCCTAATCCTAATCCTCCATCCATTCCCATCACTCTACCTAATCCTACATCCCTTCCAAATGTCACCCAAGGACTCATGACAGAAGAGACACCATGCCCTCCCACTCTATCATGTACTGTCACTAGTGATGAGGCCCTCCTCCATCCTACATCTATCCCTCCCATCACCATTCCTGACACCATCCAAACGGTTGATCCAGTCAAACCCATCAAATCCATTGAATCCCCATCTTCTACTACTAGATCCAACCAATCCATTGAAGACATCCAATCCCCTCCTCCCAGTCCTAATATTCACAAACTTCAATCCCATGACCTTCATGAATCCTCCATCCTCCTATCTCCCCCATTTGAGGAGTCCCTCCAACACTCTTCCATCATCATACATCCCACACAAGATGAGTCATGCCAAGAGCTTGATCCAAACTATACAAGCATATCCCCTCCTCCAAATCAAGATCCTTCCATCCCATCTACTCCATATCAAGAACATAGTCTTCTGTCCATCCCATCTCATGATTCCTTTCCTCACTTGAATCCTGATCCTACCATCCCATCTACTCCATCTCAAGATCACACTAGCTCTTCCACTCCATCCCATGATCCCCTTTGCATTCAAGATCCAATCACTCTATCTCATGATCCCTCATCATCCACTGCCAAAATACAGATCCTATCATCTTCTCTAATCCCTCTCTCAATCCCTTATCACTTATTCCTTAGGATGTTGCTCTCCCCTCATCTCCATCACATGATCCTCCATCGCTACCTGCCATTCCCACACCACTTTTTTATCACCTTGGTAACATTACATGCATCCATGGTGGTCTTCTTGTGGAAGAAAAACAAATTATATGCACCACCTATCCTCCTTTACCTAATAATGGACTCGCATCATGCTTCCAAAAGAATAAGCATCCTACCCTAGATCATATTCTCAAGAACATGAACTATCAAGGAAAAGGTTTAGGCCTTCATGAGCAAGGTAATTTAGAGCCCATCCAAGTCAAAGAACATCCAGGCACACATGGTCTTGGATATATCTCCCAAACCTTGCACTCTAAAGATGTTGGTACAACCTCTGTACATCCTAAAAGATCCTCTTCTAAAGGCACAAGAGGTACTTTCCATCGTTCTACCAAGTCATTCGCCACCATCCCCCCTCCTCCATCATATTACCTCAAAAAAACTGTCCATCTTCCTCCCTCATCCTCTAAATCCATTTTGGGTCCTTATTTCCCTCCATCCATCATTGCTCATCCTCCATCTACTATGGGTTTTTATATCCCTCCATCAAACCCCACACATCCTCCATATACACAATCTATTTTGGGTCCTTATATCCCAAAATCACCCCCTCCATCTTTTCCTATTCATCCTTTCATTCATCCACCCCTATCCCTCATACAAATCATAAACATCATACCTTCATAACTCCTAATCACGATCAACAAATGCACACGTCCATGCATGTTATCTCACATCCTCCATCCACACTTCCTCGTCAAATGCCTACTTATATCACTCCATCCATATCCTCTCCACATCATCCATCTCCCCATACCCATCCCCTTGCTACTAAAAGAACTTTGGATGCCAAAGCAAACATATATAAATCCAAACATCCACATGAATCTACAGCTCCTCATGTCCCCTCCAAAAGACATGTTGGCAAAAATAAAAATTGAATCCCAAATCCAAATCAATTCAAACAGCCACCAAGGCCCACCAAAGCAAAAATCAACACCATGTGGATCCCAAAGAAAAAAGAGACAATGCATTCACATGAAAAATCCATGACGACATCCAAAGTTGCTATTCCCAACGCTCATAATTCACATCCTCCATCTCCTAAATCTGTTTTGGGTCCTTATGTCCCGAAATTCACTATCCCAACACCTCCAGTCTCGCCACATTCTCCATCCATCAACCCTCCTCTCATTTCACATCCACCACATGTACCAATGTTGGTCCTAAACACCTTCCCCTATTACACATCCACTTCATCATTCCATCCATAGACTTTCCAACACCCCATCCACTATCCCCCCTATCTCCCCCATCCAATCCCTTTGATTCATCCTCTTGCATAATCCATTTCTCCTACTAAGGTTGTACCAACCTCCGATAGTTGCTTCAAACATGGGCTCTTATTACCTCGTATGGAACTTGATGCTTGAGTCCTTCATCCATATCCTTATCATCTATCCTCTAAATCTTCATATCCATATCCATATCTTTATCCATCTTCATCCACATCCTAGTCCAAAAAATACAAAACAATCAAAAAAGAGAAAAAAAAGAAAAGAGAAAAAATCTGAAAAATACAAGAAAATAGTAAAGAGAAAATCATTCGTCCAATGGTGAAAACTTGGAAAACAAGCACCTTGGATAAGTACCATGATGAAAACCTGGCAAATAGGCATAATGTGTAAATTCCCCATCTAGTCTCCTTCCACGATTGGGGGCAACATCCACTTACACATTCCTTTCCTCCATCTCCTACATCTTCCTATCTTCCGCATCCTATCCATCCTATCCCATTCATCCCAATCCTCTATCTTCCTTGTGATCTTGATAAAGATAGGGGAAAATCTATATACATGTTTTGGACACCTCTTGGCATATATTCCCTTCTTCCATTGCCCATCTCACTCCCTTATCCACCCATCCCTCTTGCCTCATCACGCATGACACATCTGGAGTGGGGGCATCTCCTTATTTTTGATTGGGTCCTTGGAGACATCATCCATCCATCCTCCAGGTAATCCTCTCCATCTCCCCATCCTGCCATCCTTACCTCCCCACTCATTTATCCATCCAGTCATCCCTTCCATCTACCAAATCCTTATCTTCCTATACTCTCATCCACTAGTCCTTTTTCATCCTTTCATCCTTATCTACCCATCCCTCTATATAAGCATCCCACCCATCTCCCTGTCCTTATAATCCATTTCATCCTTCCAATTCCTTATCCCTCTATCCACCTATCCTCACATATTTCTATCTCCCCATCTTTATCCATCCATCCATTTACTTCTATTTTTCCTCCTATCTCATAATCCCTTGTCATTGGTATCTAGCTATAGGCTACCCTCATGCACTCCAATTCCCTGCTACCTCCCTCTCATCATTCCTATATATTTTCCACATCTTTCTCATATCTTCATCACTCATCTATCCATCGTCTCACCTTTCCAATTCATATTCTAATGATCTAAATACCTATCCCATCCCTGAGCTTCACATCATACATATCTTACACATATCAACCATCCCCTCCGCACAGACTATCCTGTCTCATCATATCGGCTCCATCCTTTTATCCATTTATCATGGTCATCTCATCATCCTTTATCCGTTGTTTTTCGTTGTTCTTGTTCTGAACTACGCTGCCCCTGCACTTTCACATAGGAAAGGTTGATCATTTCATTCGCCCCCGGGGCTCTGTATTTTGTCTATCTTGTCATCCTCCATCATCTATCTTTGGCCTTGTATTGAACTACGTCACCCCTGCACTGTCCCGTAGGCAAGGTTGATCTTTGATCAACCCTCGAGCCCCTAGGTCTTTAGGGTTCTGTTGTCTTGTGCCTTATCATACTGTTGTCCTATCATCTTTTTGTGTCATCAAGTATGTCCTTATCCTAGCTGGTGCTTTCAAAACAAAGTTCTTTAGTCTCATGAGATCCAATCAGTTTCAGATATCCTACATCATGTCAATCAGCCAATCTATCCTCCATCTTTGGTCTCAATAGCATGTATCCTTCCTAATAGGCCTCATCAATCCCATCACCCCTTTTGATCCTATGGCAAATGATGTTTGCAATTTGATTATAATCTTTTGGCACTTTTGACATTTTATTTATCATTTGAGCTACCTATCATCACTTGTCATGGTCGCCTTGATCCATCATATCATGGTGTGCTTTGACTAGTAAACATAGGGTCGTATCTTGATTTTTCTTTTGTTTGTTATCTTCTTGTTTGTCGCACGTAGTACCCACCAAGACCCCGTGGTCTTGCATTACGCTGGGACATCCTTCTATGCTTGTGGTTATCTCAATACTTGGCTCGAC
This sequence comes from Sequoiadendron giganteum, assembly GCA_007115665.2. Lineage (NCBI taxonomy): Eukaryota > Viridiplantae > Streptophyta > Pinopsida > Cupressales > Cupressaceae > Sequoiadendron > Sequoiadendron giganteum. The sequence continues at coordinate 535,593,579 of CM021105.1, forward strand.
CAAGGTCTTCGTGACTTTGGGGTGTTGGAATAGCCTTCTTGTCTGTTGTGTTTGTTTTATGCATTGGACACTAATCTTCCTTGGTTCTTCATACCCTAGCACTTGGTGTCTTAGGCTATAGCAAAAATCAATGCTCTAAGGATGGAAAATTGCATTAGGATTGCATTTCATTTTCCATTCCATCATCTTTTATGTCTCCCCCATCCTCATCCATTGAAATAATCTAATCACACTCTTGGTCTTGTTCCCAGCCTTGCTACAAGCCTTGATCCAATCATCATCATCATCATTATCATCCATGACATGTATCCTTCCCTATCCTTGTGTTGTTCTGGGATGTATCCTTCCTTCATCAAAAACACTCTCATCGGGATGAATCCTTCCCTATCCTTTGATTTTTTTTGGGATGTATCCTTCCCTTGTGAACAACACTCATCCTCATCCTCATCAGGATGTATCCTTCCCTATCCCTTTTTTGTTCTGGGATGTATCCTTACCTCATCAATAATGCTCTCATCAGGATGTATCCTTCCCCATCCTTGTGTTGTTTTGGGATATATCATGTCCTTATCAACAACACTCCATCAAACATCCACCCAACCTGGCTTGTAGCTTGATTGGGGCAACATCATATTTGTCCTCAAATCCATTTGTGCTCACCTTTACCTCCCATCGCTTATCATCATTTCTTATCCATCACTTTACATCATCATCTTCATATCCCCTTTCATCATCTCATCTCTCATCATTTCCCCCATCCCTTCCTCCTTCATCAATCTCCTGCCCTACGCTAGGGCGGATCTGCCTGGCCTTGGGTCGGACCTGCCCGACCTCGGGGTGGATTCACCCTGTGCCGGGGTGGACCCGCTCGGCCCCAGGGTGGATTTTCCCCATTCCAGGGCAGACCCACCCGACTGTGGGGTGGATTCTCCCTTTTCCAGGGCGGATCCACCCTTCTGTAGTGGGGCAAAACCGCTCCTCTGCAGGCCTCCAACCTATTTTTTTTCCTTCCCGGGGCCGCCATTTGCAAACCATGCGTCAGATTGACTTCGTTCAAAAGGAAAACTTGCTTAATTTTTTGTCCTCTTTCCAACCGTACCCTTCATTTCTTCCTATCGAGAGGTCACTTGGGTCCCCTCTCTTTTCCCCACTTGCCCTCTCGAGGAGACATACCCTTCCCATTTCTTTATTTTCCCTATCATAGTCATTCCCTCACAAGATTGGGGTATCTTCATCCATTCTCTAATGTTTGGGCAGCTCAGGTCTCTCTCCCCATGCTGGGGCATCTTTTTTCTGGTTACTTCCTCTATAGAGTCATCTGCATTTTCTTTTCTTCAAAACACTGTTATTCTAACAATACTTTGAAGAGGGGAAAAATGTAGACATCTAAATTTTACCACTTCCACATGACCAAAATCGTCTACTCTATTCATCTATTTCATTGATAATGATTAAATAATTTATTTAATCATTATTTTATTTTTTGCCTAAGGTTCCTAAAGTATGTAATTGAATAATTAAATACTTTACCTTACACCTTTTCTTCTCTAAATTAAATAAATAAGACAATTTATTTAATTTAGTCACTTAACCTTTTTGATTAAAAATCAATTTTTAATTGCTCATTTTCTCTCTCCTTGTCACATTCTCCATAATCCTCTTTTAATATAGATTAAATTAATTAATCCATGATTAGGATGTGCACCACTTAATCAAGATTAGTGTCACATCCTCCATAATCTTTCACTTGCTTCTAATCTTTCATTAATTATCCTAATCTTGTGTTTGGACAACCTTAATCAAGGTCATTAGCCTAATCAATACCTTGGTCAACTCTCCCATCCCCCAAGGAATTTTTAATTCCTTTTTATTCATCCAAGGCTCCTCTCTTCCCCATATGAATCTTTAATTCACTTTTATTCCTCCAAGGAATCTTCTCTTCCCCATGCAAAATTCTAGAACCTTTGACTTATCACATCACATGTGTCAAAGTCTTCTAGAACCTTGGACTTGTCACATCATTCACATCTGGGAAATCCCCACCTTTCTAGAAACCCTCTCTTATCCACTAGATTCTTCCAATCATTGTGAATTTTTAATTCACTTTTATTCCTCCAAGGAATCTTCTCATCCCCCAAGGTACCTACAAGGTACTTGTCCTTCCTCCACATCATGTAGCTCTCTTCCACCTCACTCCCACATCATCTCACCCTAGGCCATCTCACATTCCACATGTCAAGATGTGAGGGCTTGTGAGTCATCAACTCACCATAGCCCTTCATCTTGGCTTTGTTGGATTAAAATCAACCATTGAATTCTCTAGAGAATTCAAATTGTTCTATAAATACCCCCTCCTTCTTCTCATTTTAGAGAATCAATCTTTTTCTATCAAAACTCTTGCAAATTCTCCATTTGAGTCTCTCTTGCATTTACCATAGCATTTTGAGTTCACCATTACCATGTCTTCACTCATCTTGCATATCACTTTGCATATTTGATTTAACTTTCCATCCAAAGAGCATACAAAACTTCCAAATATCAAGGGCCAACCAAGGGATAAGCAACACAAAAGAGGTATAATCACTTATCCATTTGTTATCTTACTTCTTTGCAATTTATTTCCTTAGGCTAATCTTGAGGTGTACTCTTTATGTTATTTCTTTTATTGTCACCCTATCATTCATTTAACCAGACATTGCAATTAACTCTTGTCAAACCAATATCATAGTACATATACTCTTCAATCAGACTCACACGAGTGAAGTTATGTTAATCACATCCAATAGGTACACATACTACACTACCATCATTATCAGAGATTTCAAAGCTTTGATTATGTATTTGCATTAAATTTTGCATGCTATCTATTCATTACTTTTATCTCCATGTTTTACAATCATACCCTTCACCTATTTCACATGAATTAAAGTGAGGTCACTTCAAAACTTAAGTTGGGGGGGCTATTATCTCAGCCAAACTTTTAGTTTTCTACCACCAAAATCCAAATGCAGAAACAAACATACAAAATATTTTTGGCTTAATACCTGCAACCTTTTGTTGTCAATTTTAATGGTCAATTCCCTAGATTATGAGCTAATTTGAACCCAATTCAAGCTGAATTAAGTTGGTACAAAGAAAAAGGGATGTAACAGTTGCAATTACAGTGGTAAAGTGCATGTGAGTGTAGTAGAATAGAGAGGATTTGAGGGTGGATAAATTAAATTTGAGCTAAATTTCCAGAGCATTGAGTAAAGGCAGAGTATTTCACCATGGGAGGTGATATTATCTGAAGGGAGCCATCAAACCACAAAAAAATATTGGAGGACACATTATGTATGCCCATTTTTACAAGGCATGGATGGTTGGAATATTTCCTAAAATTGATAGGAATTCAATGAGGAAATGACAAGGATATTTGTAGCTACATTACAATTTGATGAGGCTACAATTAAAGGGTTGAATTTGGATGCTTTAGAGGTCACAATTGCACAAGTGTTTATTCTATCGAGGTTTGGAGTTGAATTCCATGCTCGAGAAAATACAGTTGTAGTGACGGATGAGTTCAGAGAGCTAGGAGAAAACCTTGACTCCTCATCACAAGGTACCAAGAGACTATCACTACCATGGGTATGAGAATTGTGTGCTTCTTATATCATTAATTACATTACATGTGATGGTAGGCTATCTCTTTTGAACAACATGGAACTGAAAACATATGACTAGCTTAAAGAAAAATAAATAATTAAAGTAGCATGCCAACTTGTCTTGGCTAATGAAGCAAAACAAAAAGCTGAGAAGAACAAAGGATTCAGATGGAAAGGAGAAATCAAGAGGAATAACTTTGGTGGGTGATGCAACAAGAGGAGAAATTTGAACATGTGAAGGAATTATGGAAGAGTAAGCGTAAGGACATGGATGATGATGATGATGAGGCTAGTCAGTTTGAGAAGAAACAAAAGAAGGAAAAGAAGAAGGATAAGGACCACAAGGCTTATGATTCTTATATGGAGGAACCTGATATTGCCATGTAAGATGAGGAAAATTATATGAGCGATATGGCACAAGATGATGCAGAAAATACCCAATATCTTCTTGTAGCTGAAGGTCTAGAAGACTCTAATGATGATGAGACAAATTCTCCAGTTTCAACAAAATCATGAAGGAGACATGCATACTCTGATTCTAAATATGGTGAACCATTACATAAAAAGAGTTCAAGAGAAGATGATCCATATGATGATGATGTATAGGGCTTCCTGAGATTTAACCAAACCTAACTCCTATTTTCCAAAACAAAAATCCCCAAGGCCCATGGGAAATGAATGATGAGCATTTGAGTGTCAACTTGGTTTCATTTTGAAAAGGGGACATTACATTGTACAAGATTTTTTTAACAATAGAATAATTTAATCCACCTATTTGGGATTGTAAAATAAAAATAGATGAATTAATCTATTTTCAATTATAAGTTCTTTTAATTGAGAATTTGATAGAAAGATAAAACATAATACATTGAAGGACACAAAAAATGTTCTAAAATAAAGACTAAAATAGGTTTCCCATAAAAAAACAAGAAAGAGGAAAAATGAAAAGATAACATACAGATGATTCATTTAAGGTTTTTGATAAGATCTCATTTAATTATGTCAAATGGATTTGGAAGGGACAAAGCATATTTGATTGAGTAAAATTTTGAGGTAGCCTATCCATCATCATTGTATGCATCATCTTCTCTTGGAATATGTTGAAACTCAAATGCTCATCATTCATTTCCCATGGGCATTGGGGATTTTTCTCTTAGAAAATAGGAGCTAGGTTTGGTTAAAGCTCAGGAAGCCTATACATCATCATTATATGGATCATCTTCTCTCAGACTCTATTTCTACAATGGTTCATCATCTTCAGAATCAAAGTATGCATGTCTCCTTCGTGATTTTGTTGAAACTCGAGAATTTGTCTCGCCATCATTAGAGTATTCTAGACCTGCAGCTGCAAGAAGATCTTGGGAATATTCTTCATCATCTTGTGCCTTATCACTCATATAATTTTCCTCATCTTCCATGGCAACATCAAGCTCCTCCATATAAGAATCATAAGCCTTGTTGTCCTTATCCTTCTTCTTTTTCTTCTTTTCCTTCTTTTGTTTCTTCGCAGACTGACCAACTTCATCATCGTCATCATCCTTTTCCTTACACTTACTCTTCCATAATTCCTTCACACGTTCAAATTTCTCCTCTTGTTGCATCACCCATCAAAGTTCTTCCTCTTTCTTTCTCCTTTCCAACTGAATCCTTTGTTCTTCATTAGCTTTTCGTTTTGCTTCATCAACTAAGACAAGTTGGCATGCTACTTTAACTGTTTCTTTTTCTTTAATCCAGTCATCTATTTTTAGTTCCATGTTGCCAAGCATACATAAAGCATTTGATGAGTTTTTATCCACCTTAAGTGCATCCCCAATCAATTCTAGGCTTGGTACATTGTAGAAAAATATTCGAAGAGAAGATGATGCATACAATGATGATGGATAAGCTACCTCAAAATTTTAGTCAATCAAATATGCTTTGTCCCTTCCAAATTAATTTGACATAGTTAAATGAGATCTTATCAAAAACCTTAAATGAATCATTTGTATGTTATCTTTTCATTTTTCCTCTTTCTTGTTTTTCGTGGGCAACCTATTTTAGTCTTTATTTTAGAACATTTTTTGTGTCCTTCAATGTATTATGCTTTATCTTTCTATCAAATTCTAGATTAAAAGAACCTATAATTGAAAATGGATTAATTCATCTATTTTTATTTTACAGTCCCAAATAGGTGGATTAAATTATTTTGTTCATAAAAAAATCTTGTACAATGTAATGTCCCCTTTTCGAAATGAAACCAAGTTGAAACTCAAATGCTTATCATTCATTTCCCATGGGACTTGGGGATTTTTCTCTTGGAAAATAGGAGTATAATAATAAGTGCTTCATCAACATAGACCAGGAAATGTTTATGTTGCAAATGGGGGATCCATTGTGCTAGCTAAAAGGGGTCAATTTGATATTGCAAAGGAAATTTTTACATAGGTACAAGAAATTGCTGCAAGAAACATCTTTGTTCAGATTCCTGATGTGTGGGTAAATCTAGCACATGTTTACTTTGCACAAGGATAGTTTTGCAGTGAAATTTTTTATACTGCAAATGGGGTAGCCATTGTAAAGTGTTGGCATAGAGACCAGGAAATGTTTATGCTACAAATGGGGCAGCCATTGTGCTAGCTGAAAGGGGTCAATTTGATATTGCAAAGGAAATATTTACACAGGTACAAGAATTTGTTGCAAGAAACATCTTTGTTCAGATGCCTGATGTGTGGATAAATCTAGGAATGCTTACTTTGCACAAGGACGGTTTGTGCTTGCAGTGAAAATGTATCAAAATTGTTTGAGGAAATTCTATTTTGGCACTAACACCCAAATTTTATTATATTTAGCGCAAACACATTATGAAGCAGAATAGTGGAAAGATTGTAAAAGAACATTATTAAGAGTAGTAGATTGTAATGAGCATTTCGAATTTGTGTTTAATGTAATGAGGGTTTCTAATTACCTCTAAATTCGCTATAGAGGGCATCCCCAAATCCGATTTCACTATAGAGGGCCTTGGAAATTTAAAATTTATTGCAGAAAACTCCAAATTCCTTGCCCTTTCTTGCCTTTTCAAAAGTCTCTAGGTCCTCTCTAAATCCTTATTGCCCATGCAAGTAGCTTCTATAACTGATCAAAATGCCTCATGCCAGGCTAACGAATGAAGTGAGGTCAAGCGAGACGAATGAATCTGCAATGAAAGAGAATAATTGTGCCAATACATCACGTGCATGAATACATCGCACCAATAATTGGACGAATTATTTTTCAATTTTTTTTGTCTAATTTGGATTTGATGACTAACTATTTAGTCATTTTTTTTAAAAAGGTGGCAGAGCCACAAAATTTATTGCAAAGGGCAAGAGTACATAGAAGGCTATGATAGTGATAGAATGGCCATTTTTATTTCTTTGACTAAATAATTTTTTAGTCAACGACCAAATTAGTCATTTATTTACTCATTTATAGTTGAGTTGCAAAAAATGAGTAGAATTTAGTCATTTTTAGTTGTTGTGGCTTAAAGTTTTAGTCACCTAGTCATTTATTTGCCAAATTCTACTAGTGACCCCTTGATTATGTGTTATTATGCTCATAAATGTTGGTATAATGATGGTGAGGGGGATAAAATGGATTGAAAGATGAGGATTGTTATGGACTTATGAAAATGATTGGATAAGAGGGATGGAAGGATGGAAAATGGATGTTTGGTAATGGATGGGTTAATGGAATACTTGTGGATGGGTGGATGGAAAATTTGGCAAGATCAACATTGGAACACACCTTGAAGGGTAGTGGAATTGTGGACGTGAAGTGGATTTTTAATTTGGAGGTTTAGATAGAGGAGTGGATGAGGATTTTGGGACATAAGGACCCAAAATAGATGATGGTGATGAAGGGTTATTAGATGGGATGGGGGACTTAGAATTGGATGAAGCTTTTGGATTAGCAAGTTTGGATGCCAATTTTGATTTTTCTTTAGGATGCATTGATTCTATGAGTATTTTTTGGAATCCACATGGTTTTTGGATTTGATTTTTTCTTCATGGCCCTTTGTGGTAGGTTTGGGGATTTTGATTTTGGATCATATTTTTCTTTGTATATATTTTTGAGGGGACATGTTGATCCTTTGATTTTTGTGGATATTTGGATTTATGCATTTTATATTTGGCATCAAAATTGCTTCCAAGAGCAATGGGATTGGTGGATGGATATGAATGATGTGGATGTATTATGGATGGGTTGGTGTAAGTGGTATGTTGGAAGGATTTCAAGGATGTGTGCCTTGGTTGATTTTGATTTTGGATATGAGGTGATGGATAGAGAGGATAATGGGATTTCTGAATAGGAATGTTAGGTGGTGGAATGTAAGGACCCAAGATGGATGGAGGGAATGAAGGAATTTTTTTTGGGATATAGGGACCCAAAGTAGATGGAAGGCATGAGGGTTTAGGATTTGTAATACAAGGGCCCAAGACAGATTTGGAGGATGGGGAATGTGGATGTTTGGATTTAGGTGGATGGATTTTGGATTTAAGATGGGTGGAAGGAATTCCAACGTCTTGAGGTTTATATCCAAGGCCATGATAATTAGGATTGTCCTTGATATTAATGGGTTCTAAGATTCCTTGCTCATGAAGGCCTAACCCTTTTCCTTGATAATGCATAGCTTGACAAATATTTTTTCCAATGGGATACTTGTTATTTTGGAAGCAAGATGCAAGTCCATTTTGGGGGATATGAAATGGAAGGAATGATAGGCTCTTGGAGTAGACTAGTGTGGATGGAAGTGGAGGAACCCAATTGATAAGTAGGGGGTTCATGGGTAGCTTGGATAGGGGTGATGGGATCTTGTGGGGGATTGGGATCATGAGATGGAGATGAAGGGATGCTTTGATCTTGACTTGGGATAGGATCATGGGATGGGGTAGATGGTGTAGTGTGTTCTTGGTTATGGGATGGAGGGAGATCATTACATGGAGTGGGAGGGGTGTTTTTATTATGAGAGGGGATATGATCATTAGAAGGGGTGGAAGGTACACTTTGATCTTGATTTAGAGAGGGATCATGTAATGGAGTGGAAGGGGTATTTGGATCTTGATATGGAAAATTATCATTAGATAGGATGGGAGGGATATGTGGTTCTTGGTTAGAAATGGGATCATGAGATGGAAGGGGATCATTAGATGGAAGAGAAAGGATTTCTTGATCTTTATATGGAGGGGAATCTATGTTAGAATTCTATGGGAATGGCTCATTTGATGTGGATGGGGTAATGGGGGAGGAGGGTTTGATAGATCCTTCAACTTGGATGGATGGAGTAGTAGAGGATTCATGAGATGTATATTAATGTGGAGCTGATGAAGGTGGATGCATGCCATGGGAAGGTTGCATCACTTTGTTTTTGTATGGGGAATTAAGCACCTTTGAAATTAGTCCTTGGAGCCAACCATTATGAGGGACATTAGATGAATTTGATTGATAAGATTTGGATGATGTGGATTGTAAGGATTTGGGAGATGAACAAGTGGAATAAGAGGTGGAAGATTCCATGGATAGGTAAGTTGGGGATGAGGATGAGGATCTTGAAAAGGATGTGGAGATGGGGATTTGCGTTGTGGATGGAGTTGGAGGGGAATTTGGCTAAAGGCTTGGTTTCCCTTGTCAAAGGAAGGGGAAGGATAAGCAAGAGGGGATGGACTAGGATTGTATGAAGGTTGGGAGGATGGAAGTTTAGCACCAATGCCAAGGAGATATCTAAGCACGGTATCCTTATCATTTTTAAAGTAGTTGGTGATGGGATCCCATAAGAGTGATATGGGTGATGAGGGTGTGGGTGGGGTTTGAGGGGGACATTGGATGGGTGATTGGTGGGAGCTTGGAGAATTTTTATCCATAATATTCTTACTATTATCATAGGGATTAGGATATGGGTTCATGATATTAGATTGGGTTAGAATGGGTGAAGATGGATTAGGATAGATTAGGTTGGATGGAAGATAGGTTAGGTGGTTAGACATGGTGGAGGGTTGATTGGAAGATGAAAATTTGAGATTAATTTTGGATGAGGATGAAAATTATGGTGACGAATTAAGGATGGATGGAGGATTGGGAGAATAATATATGAGGATGGATATGGAGGATAGGATTAGACTTGGGATCAAATTTCAAGACCTTAAAATGATTTGATTTGATTAAAGTTGATTCTCTATACTTAAGATAGGATAATGTTCTCAAGAAAGAGTTGATTGGATTTGATTTCTACTTAAGATAGGAAAAGTTCTTAAGTAGGAATTGATTAGATTTGATAACTATACTTAAGATAGGATAATTTTATTAAGTAAGTTTGGATTAAAGATGAAATCAAACTAAGGTCTTGATTTTTGATTGGGGGATTGGATTTGAGATGGATGATATTGGATTAAGGATAGGATCCTTATGAAATATTTGGATGATGATGATGAAAGGATATGGGGTTGAAGGAGGTTAATTCCTTAACCAAATTTTGATATTCAAATGAGGATTTTTGATTAAGGATTAGGGATTAATGTATGGTTGAGATTGGTAGATGGATAATGGATTATTAGATTTTGGATAAGGATAGATGGATTAGATTAGGATTTGGTTATAATGGGATTAGTTTGATAAAGGGATTGTATTAAGATGATAATGAAGGATGGGGGTTAAAGATGGTAATAAAGGATGATGGAGGATGTGGATTAGGGATGATAGTGGGGATTAAGGATGATAGTGAAGGATTTGGATTAAGGATGATGGGTAAGGGATAATTGGGACAAGATGGATGATTAGAATGATAATAGAGGATTATGATAGGATGATGAGGACAATTAGGATGAGGGGGGATGATTAGGATGAAAATGGGGGATTAGGATGGGTAGATTAGGATAAGGTGATTAAGATTAAAGGGGAATAGGATGAAAATGAATGTTAAGGGTTGGTTATGATGAGACGGGGGGGATGATTAGGATTGGAAGGGGTGATTAAGATGAAAATAGTGGATTAGGATGAGATGATTAGGATTAGGTGATTATGATGAAAAGGGATGGTTAGGATGGAAAATATGGTGTGATTAGAATGTGGAGGGATGATGAGGATAGGAAGAATTGGATGAGGTGAAGGTTTTTCTTGCTTGACCAACACATAAACAAACAAAGTGGCCAAGTTTGATGGGTTTTTCGAGTGTATGTTCAATCCTCAACTCCTTTGGTTGATTCATTTTGCATGGGTATTGCACAAGAAGACACTTCAAGCAATAAATTACATTCCCTAAGCTCAAGTGAGTTTATAGATTAATGTGGGCTCACCACCCAAGAAAGCTTGGGTTAATACTCCTTAATACTTAGGTGAGACGCCCTTTCTCATGAAGGAGGATAACTAGAGATCCAATGACACAGGGTCGTCAATGGATGCCACGGGCTCACCTTTTCTCTCTCCTCGGGAACTATTGAAGTTCACCATAAGGATTTATATCTCAACCTAAGGGAGTATGTGGTGAGTAACTTCAGGGTATGATCCACATCCCTTGCACCACACTAACCTACGTTCAAATAGATTTCTAGGTTTACAATGTTTTTCTAGGGAGTCCTCGATATACACAAGGTATGTGAGGCCTAAACTGTGAACACTAGTCTATCACAAGCATAGATCGAGAGCTTCACCAAGGTATTTAGAGCTCAGACCAACCCTTCACTCCTATCTTGGAATCACCCTAAGCAATCGAAGCTCTACAAATTAAGATGCCTTTATATACCTAACCAGTACACATGATTGGGATTGTCCCCTAGGGTGATGAAATCCCTAGGAAGGTCCCCTAAAGGAAAATGTATGCTAGGTGATCCCTAAGATCGCACGAAGCGATAGGGGAGAGCATACACACAAAACTAGCAACCTTATGTTTACCTAGAACAATGATCTAAAAAAAATGAAGAGATGCAAAGATTTTTGATCCCAAGATCACGCTAAGTGTGAGGGGAGAGAATATGTTTATTGCACCCTTCCAAGCACTAAAAAAAAGTTCATTTACCCTCTAATATAACTTTAGTGCCTAAATTAGTGGAAAAACAAAAAGGTCTTGGACAAACGAATCTGCAAGAAAGATGTTAGTAGTTTGATGATTTTTCCTTTGACAATCAATTTCAAGTTGCACCAAAAAGAGGTTAGATGATAATATGATGAAATAAAAATATTTTTAACATGAATATAAGCATAGATATGTGATGACTTTGTGCCTTAGATGAGGATCAAAGACCTACAACATGCATTAGTAACCTAAAAATAGAGATTAGATGCAAAAAAAAATTTGAAAGATTGTTTAAACATGCTACTCGAAACACAGGTGCCATTTTGTAGATAAAGATGCACCTTTATATTCTGTGAAAAGAGGCACAATTTTGTGAATTAGTCCAAAAAGAGAGTTTTTTGAGGTGAGAATTTGATGTTTGTCAGATACCCATTTGAGAAAACAACCTAAAAATGCATGTAATGACTTAAGAATGAAATTTTTGATGCAGTGAAAACCTGAAAAACCCCAAAATATGTCCCCTAAAATAGAAGCGTAACAATTTTGAATAGAGGTGCCACAACTTTGCACATAAGCGCCACTTTGCAGAAAGTGCCAGAAAATGGCCCCGAGAAGTCAAAAAATAAAGTTTTGCACTAACCCAAATGGGTAAATGGATAGATGAACATTTGGGGGACTTAAAATCATGTATATCTAGCCAAAATATGCCCCCAAATGCAATTAAAATGAGGGTTCAAATGAAGAATATCCTAGGTGACCTAGAAAGCTTGTATGAAAACCTAGTCTCGCAAAACTTTAAAAGAACCTATTTTAAGCATGCAAATGATGGATGAACTTGCAAAAAAAAGTGTTAGGAAAGTGTATACATATAAAACAAGATGTTAGAAGCCAAATAAGTCCTATATCTAGGTCAAAATGATGAAAGAAGTGTTGGAAAGCATAGGCATAGTTCTGGGCTACACGAGCACCACAAATTTGAACTTAGGCACCACAAGTCTATACTTAGGTGCCACAAGTCTGCACTTAGGTGCCACTTTGTAGTATTTTCTTGAAAATGACACTTGGAACTTCAAAACACACGAAAACTTGATGAAACATTAGAAAAAAGGGGCGGGAAGCCATCGGGCGTGCCAAAATAAAGATAGGAAAGATAACTAAGAAGGTAAATAGATCAAAATGCATAAAGGAAGTACATAAACAAAGTTATACCTTCATATATCCTTCCTCTTCATGGATTGAGCTCACAAGATGCACCCTTGTCTTGTAGATTTACTCCAATGATTTAAGGGATGTGGTTTCTCACAATTTTAGAATGATGATGGTAGAATGAAGATGTATTTGATGGAGATTTGAGTAGCATAAGGATGGGATAAATGTGTGTTGAAATAATGAGAGTCAAGGCCTCATTATATATGATTTTGGTGAGAGGAATCAAGGGCTAAGATTGAATGGCTAATGGAGGGTTGGGATTGATTGAGAAGGTGAGGTTTGGATCAAGGATGAGGATTGTTTTTCCTTGTGACAAGTGTCACAAGATGGAAAGGGGTGAAATTGGGAGGTGTGCTCACACATGTGTGAGAACACATTGCGAAGAGAGGAATTAAATTTGTGTAAGAGGTAGGGTGGCTCGTAGGGTGGCTTGTGTAAGAGGTTAGTGGGGGTAGGTGAGATGTAGGAATTTAAAATTAGGAAATAATGATAATGAGGATTATGGATGAGGGTTATATCAACTAATCATGATTTAATTGATTAATGAGGATAGGTTGAGTTAATAAACCAAGGTTTTATTAACTTGGGTGGAGTCAAAAGTTGGAGAATGGGATATTGAGGTTTAAGATGGGGATAAAGTTAATTAATCAAGGATTAGTTAACCTAAGAAAGGTTAGGGGATTTTAGAGGAATGAGGATAAATGTTAGATTAATTAAATAAATGAAAATTTATTTAATTAAAGGTGGTGGAATGTAAGGATAATGGGGAATTAATTAAATAAATAATAAATATTTAATTAGTAAATTATCAAGATAAGGGACATACGCTAAATTAAATAAATAAAAAGTATTTATTTAATTAAATATTATTTTGGGTGATTACACTCCATACCTAGTAAAGATGTCTTCATAGAAGAACTTAGCTACATTTCCATCTCTTGCAAACTGTAATGCCTTGACTTCAACCCATTTCGTCAAATAGTCTATACAAACCAAAATATACTATTTGTTATTAGAGATTGGTGAAATTGGGCCAATGAAGTCAAGCCCCCATTTGTCAAATGGTGCGAGTGTTAATTTTGGCTGCAAAGGCATTTCATCTTTCCTTGTTGGTTTTCCCATTCTTTGACATTTGTCACAACTCCTGATATACTTCACTGAATCCTTGTGAAGAGTTGGCCAATAGTAACCTGTTGTCAAAATCTTAAATGATGTCCTTTTGGTTGAAAAGTGACACCCATAAGGCCCATCATGGAAAGATTTTAGAATGTTAAAGAACTCATCTACTTGTATAAATCTTCTCATGATATTATCTAGACCAGTATAAAATCAGTAACCAGCTACCCAAGCATATAGAAAGCTTTAACGCACCAAATGTCTCTTTTTTCTAGGAGAGAAATGTGATGGTATCTACCATAGCACTAAGTAATTTACAATATCAGAAAACCATGGTGTGTGAACTGTAAGAGAAAACACATGCTCATTTGGAAAAGGGCCATCCACAACACCTTCTTCTAATTGTGTAAGCAACCTAAACAAAAAAATTCCACCACATTAACTTTCCTTGGCTTATCCACTATTGTTATGTCAAACTCATGTAGTAAGAGCAACCATTTGAATTGTCTCCCCCCAACTACAGGTTTTTTCATTAAGTATCTTATGGTTGTATGATATGTGTGGATAAAAACTTGATAACTAGTGATATAATGCCTAAAGTTGTTGATAGCATAAACAACTGCCTACATCTCTTTCTCTATGATAGTGTAGTTAAGTTCAAATCCTTGAAAATTCTTGCTGATATAGTAGATGGCATATTCTTTGTTACCTTATTTTTGTCCCAGGATTGCTCCTATTGAAAAATCTGAAGCATCAATGTGTAAATGGAAAGGTAGTGTCCAATTTGGCCCCCTTAAGATAGGTGCTTGTGTCAAAGCTATCTTAAGTTCTTTAAAGGAATGTTGACATTCTACAGTCCATTCAAATTCTATATCTTTGGTGAGTAAGACAAATAAGGGTTCTACAATTTTATAGAAATATTGGGTGAATCTCCTATAGTAGCCTGCATGTCCCAAAAAGCTCCTGACATATTTTTATTTTATGGCATAGAAAGTGTAGAAACAATCTCAATCTTTTTGGGATCCACTTGAATTCCTTCACTTGAGATAAATTGTCCTATAACAATCCCTTAATTCATCATCATGAATTTTTTTTAATGAATCAATGATAGGTTATATTCTTTAGACCTTTTCAAAACCTTTTCTATATTTTTGTGCATCCTCATAGGTGTCCCCATATGTAGTGAATTCATCCATGTAGATTTCTATGGAATCATGAGCATAGTTTGAAAAGATACTTAGCACCACCCTCTGAAAAGTTGATGGCGCATTACATAGTCCAAAGGGAAGAACAAAATAGGCATAGGTACCCCAAGGGCATGTAAATGTAGTCTTATCCTAGTCCTCTTGAGCTATATGTATCTTATTATAGCCGGGTATGTGCAGGATCATGATGGGCCAAAAAGTGGCGATATGTAAGCCATATGATGGCCCATGTGGCTGACGACTTTTTTTTTACCCAAAATTGATGAAACGAAAAGGGTTTTTAGAGGAGATTCTCATCTTTCCACCAATATAAATTATGCTTTACTTTGAATTTAATAAATAATTATTATTCATTTTCTATTAGAATTACGAATAAAGTCCTGATTGATAGGCTGATTGAAAAACATCTATAACTTTCAAACGGTATCACATTTTTTGAATCTGAAACATGTGTCACATTCTATGCTTCACATACTATAGGATTAAAAAAAAAAATGAATTTGATGAATTTTTGACCAAGTTAAGGTGGTTAGACAAACGAGATTTTATATTTTTTAAAAGTTGTAATAAAAATTTCACAATTAATTATTTACTTGGAAAAAAATTATAAAAAAATATGGATCACATTGGGACATGAGTCCTCTACTTATATATAAAATATTATAAAAAAATATTATCATTTTATTGTGGTTAGGGTGGTTAGACAAACACCTATTTCTTATTTTTACCCTGAAATTTAAATACTACTGCATTGAAATTTCAAATTTTCACCAAATAGATTTATTTTTTTTAAATAAAGGTCTAGTAGTTTAGAAACTACATTCAATTTTCCACAGCTTCTATTTTTACATTTTTTTGAAATAATATAGATAACTTATTCAAATTTTTACGTCAAGTTGTCTAACTCAGATTTTCTGTCTTTTTATTGCCACTTAAGGGCCTATTTTTTCCATGATGATCCTACACATACCCAGCCCCTAAACCCATCTAGGAAAGAGAAGTAATTTTTCATTGCTAAGGAATCAAGCACTTGGTCAATGAAAGGTAGGAGAAGTGATCCTTTCTAGTTATTTTTAGATCCCTATATTCCACACATACCCTCCATTTTCCTCCTTTCTTAGGAACAATGACTAATGGTGAAACCCATTGGTGATAAAAAAATGGGATAAATGAAGCCTGCTTCAAGTAGCTTTTGCAACTGAATCTTAACTATTTCTCTTAATTCAAGGTTCATTCTCCTTTGGGGTTGTCTAATTGGTTTGAAACCATCATTTATGTAGATCCTATGAATACGAAATTTTGGAGCAATCCCCTTCATATCATGGTAGTCCCATGCAAAGGCTATTGCATGTGCCTGCAACACAGTGTTCAAGGAATTTTTTTTTTCTTCAGTTAATTTGTTGTTGATGTTCGGGGTTTTACCTGGCATGATTTCCCATGTTTTGGATTGTAATTACATATATGAGAGATCAATGCCACTAATGTTGGGAACACATTGTTGTGCTAAAATAGAATGGAACAATTGGGACACCTCTTATGATTAATTTGCAGGTATAATGTTCTGTAGTGGATCTTGCAGACATGAAAGATAGTCTTTTTGTTGCGGGTCCCTATCGCAATTGTTCTGTATAATATGGCCAATTAATTCATCCCCATCTTGGGTTCCTAATAGGGGGTTACATTCTATTGTCATGAGATTTTGCAAGGAATAATGATCTTCTTCATGCAAGGTAGGCCATATAGTCTACTCCAATTTTTCATGAGGATGGGTTGGTGGATAGAGAACCAATTTCTTGGTTACAAACCTATTGCATATTATCATGTTCCCAAACCTACAACCTATGAATGCATCATCTGTAGCTAACCATCATCTGACTAAAATGAGTGGATATCCTGCAAGTTTGACCTTTGGCTGTAAGACTATAATTTTTTTAGGATACTCCCACGAATCTAATGCAATGAATAAATCCTCAATGATCCCCTCAGGCTTTATTATTTACCTATCTTCCAATTGTTAAATAGTTGGTGTAGGTCTAAGGTTAGCTAACTGAAGTAGCTGCATTATCTCTTTAGTCATGAAATTAATTGGTACCCATAAATCAATCAAGGTGTTCTTGATAAGGGTCCCATTAATCTTAACATCCACTACTAGACTTCCAATATTTGTGTATTTAAGGACAATTATATTCCCTAGCATAATATCAGCAAGGTTCCCTAGGATATGAACTGTCTGAGGGTCCTTCCTCTTTCTCCCTGGTTTCTTAATACATGGGTCCCTTACTATATTGGTATAGATTGGGATATCCTTGATAGCTTGGATGAGGGGGATATTGATACTGAAATCCTTAAGCTGGCCCAATAGGTATGCCTCTTCTTGGGTATGATGTTTTTGAATGGATAAACCCTCAGGGAAAGGATGTTGTGGACTTGAGGTGGTTTGGTTTACCTCATTTGACTTAGGCTCCAGAGGTGAATTGTTTGAAGCTCCAACTGTAGGTTCCTCATCCTCCATCTTAGTTATTTGAGGGGATGAAGGTCCAGCTAGTGTTTTACCTGACCTATGGTGGACATCACTCACCTCTACTCTAGAAGTGGGGTATTGTATAGCCTCGTTAGTATAAGCCTATTGGACAGGCTTGTTGTTAGGGTTAGGTGTAGGTTGGGCAAGTAATTGTGGTGCTATTGGTGGCTGAGATGTTGTGTTTGGTGTATTAGGCATAATGTCCTATTGTTGTGGCTGAGAAGGCAACAAAGGTTGTTGGTGATTCACATTTTAGTGCTACCACCGCTGGCCTTTTTTCCATTGTGGCTTCCATTAGTTTTTTTGCAATGGCCATTAAGGGTTATAATTGTCACCTTAAAAAAATTGTTGTGACCATGCATTTGGTTACTATTGGTTCTAGTTTTGTTGAGAGTTTTTCCATTAGTTTTGGTTATTTGGCTAGGGCTGAGAATTTCAGGCAGAGAAATTTTGGTTACCAACTAGAAAAGATGCATTGAAATTTAAAGGGTCTTGTGGCATACCTTGTCTTGGTTGTCATGACCTTATCTAAGAAATGCAAAATATTTGTCCATCTTCTCCTTCTAATGGTTGAAAATTAGGTTTCTTTGATCTTTCTTCTGTAATACTAGCAACCCTCTTGCATTTGCAATTTGCTTTCCTTTGTCTACAATTGGGGCAGTATTTAGTGAGCATTGCTTTAGCCTCTTCCTATTTCTTATTTATATGTAGAGTGTCCAACTGAGTAGCTAGATGAATTATGATATCCTCCTTCATGTTGAATAGTAGGTTACTTAACTCCACTTTGGAAACCCCATTAGATGCCTTGTCAGTGGTGGATGTTCTTTGTCCTCTTGATCTTTTGGTGAAGGTCTCAGAATAGTTTTTGCAGACCTTATAGATCTCTTCAAAGGGTACTTGAGACACATCCCCTTGAACAATAAGATTGAGGGCATCAATGCAGTCATCATTGAATCCTCTCAAGAAAAAAATATTCAAGGATTCTTATGAGAGCCTATTCTATGTGTTTTTCTTCAAGAAAAATTGAAACCTTTCTACATAATCTTCTAATGGTTCATCCTCTTTCTGAGTCATTCTAAAAATATCATCTCTTCTCCTATCAAATCCTCTGCAATAATATGGGTATTTCTCCAAGAATTTTTTTTCACGATGTCCCAATTTGGAACAACATCCTTGCCTAGTCCCATAAACCATCTTAGGGCAACATCTTTTAGAGTGGAAACAAATAGCTTGAGCTTATGAGCATCAATTGTATAATCATAGCTCCTACATAGGACATCAAAATTGAACAAGAATGTGTCTGGATCTTTAGTCACCAAGCCATCAAACTCTAAAATAAAGCCATTAATGACGACTCCCTAGATTTCAAAGGGTGACAAAGATTCAGTTAAATCTAAATGCAACTAGAAAAGAAGAGGAGTCTAAGTTAGATTGTGACTTTGTTGTAATAGACTAAAACGTGGAACACTCAAAAATAGTTATGTTAGAATCCCAATTGTAATAAGGGTCTTCCTTCTCCAAAATCTTTATTGAACATCATAATGATGCACTCTCCTTAATTAAATCTCCATGTTGTAGTCATCATGTTCAATTTATTCTAGGACATCCTTTGTTTCACTGTCTAGGAAATCCTTTAGTTGTGGGCTACGTCCTGCAGTTTCTATGGGCTACATTGCCTCTTCTGGCTATAAGGGGTTAGTTCACAAAAAATTTACACAATACTAACAACCATGACTAAGAATAGATATCTAATCACAATTCATACATATTCACACATAAATCATGCATTAACCATCACCTCATAATTATATTTCCATATACTTAAACCAGGTTTATGGTTTGCATAATAAGTATTCAAAGATAGCATAATGAATGAACATGTATGGAAGAAATGTCTTGGAAATATCTATGAGTATGAATAAAATTTATAAAAATTAACTAATATCTGGACTCATCAAGGTGTTTTGCATTCATTTGCAGAAAGTTATCGCTCTCAGAATTTCATTGTCAATTCATTGTTAGAGCATTAAGGGCATGTTGGCTCAGTCTTGGTTGTGCAAATCTTTTCTAGAATGTGCAAAGCTTAGTGGAACATCATTCAAGAATCTTAGGTCCTAGGGGGAAATTTCTTGGAGATCCAAAATTTATTTCATTTACTGATGGGTTATCTTTTCATGCTTATTAACCAGTCTACATGTTTGATCTTGCATTAGGTTTGTAAACCCTTGAGGCCGACGTGGATCATAATTGGAGCTATAGATATCTAATATCATTTGTAATCCTTTGAAATGCACTCATTTAGTTAGTGATTGATTAGGAACAAGATATTTAGATCTAGCCTTCTAGGTTGTGGAATGTAATAAGGCCTTGTGCCAATTGTAATATATGTAATGCCCTTGTAGAAAGCCTACGAGCCCTAGTTTTTCCACATATAAGGCATATGATGCATGTAAGAATTCAAGTTGTTGAATCAATGATAATTCATTTTTTCTAAGCATTTCTTGTGTTATTTTCATTGTGTTGAACTCTAAGATGCATGGTTGGATAGTCCTTTTTGGACCCTCCATCTGTGACTACACCAATATGATATATTGGTTGGACATTATCTATTTTAATAATTATCATCAATTGTAATTATTAAATTAATAAAAGATAATCATGTAGTAAATAATGTGTAATCATCTTTGTAGAATTATTTCAAGTACATAGTTTATATGGTGGTGAATGGTAGGTGATCAAATGGTAAGGGATATGTGTGTCATTCACTAAGTAAGAGATATGTAATCATAAAATAATGATTGTGTTTTATGTGGATGACTTAATAATTACTATTAGTCTAAAATCCTTAATCCACAAACATAAAATCAAGTTAAGTTAATCCTACCTTGTATAGATAGTAGGAATTATCCTCTACCTTACCATAACTAGACCAACCATTACCTATGCTTTAGGCATTACTCCCAGATTTATGCAAGGCATGGATCTTGATCATTTAAAAATAAAATTTTTCTAAAACATGTCAAAGGTACATATAACTATGGAATTTAATAAAATTTCACTGAAAATGCTAAATTATTTGGTTATTGTGATGTTGACTATTTTAGTGTCTCTATTGATGAGAAACCTACTTTTGAATGTCTTAAAGTTTGATGTAGTTTCTATCACTTGGAGTAGCGAGAATTGGATCATCTATAGAAGCCAAATATAAAAAATAAATGGAACTAGTAGAGGAAACAATATGTCTTGCAATATTATTAGATGAGTTACATATGGGTACTACTAAAAGTATCAAATTGGGAAACCTACTTTTAACTATTTCTTCAAGTTTGGTGTAGTTGCTATAACTTGGATTAGAAAGAAATAGATTGTCTATAAAAGCCAAATATAAAAAATTTAATGGAACAAGTAAAGGAAACAACAAGGCTTAAAATATTATTAGATGAGCTACATATGGGTACTAATAAAAGTTCCAATTTTTTATGTGATAACCAAATTTGTATAGCTCTTGACAAAAATCCAATTTATTATCAAACAATGAAGCACATTAAAGTCCATGTGCACTTCATTTATGGAAATATTCTTGATGGCGAGATTACTCTATAGTCCTACCAAATTGATGTCTCTTTTATAATGCTTGTATTTGAGTAGTTGTCATTAAGAGGAAAACTATCTGAAAATGACACCTCCTAAGTATGTGCACCAAGATGGAGGGTCAAAAAGTGGACAAACCTATTTTGAAGAAATATTTAACACAATGCACTCACATTTTGAATTTAGATGGATCAAAAATATTGAGCCATAATTAAAGCATGCTATAACACACATTATATTGCCTTAGAAACATAAAATCACTTAATAAATCTTTAATTTATAACATGTGAACATTATAACATTCATGTGTTTCATTTAAATTTACTTTGGAAGCCCACTATTAATCTTATATATTTGAGCTAAAGGATTAGACTTGCATTTAATATGCCCAAAGACATTTTTATCATAAAGCATTAAAAGAAAATTAAGTATCAAACATGCTCTCCATAAAGTATACATTTTAAGACAATTTTCTAAAAAAATGCCACAACAACATCAAATTATCTCTTACCTATTGAAATGAAGAAAAAGGGAAACCTTTGGGAGATTTTACTCTTTAGAGTTGTCACCTTTTCCTTATTTCATGAGAGGGTTGTTTGTTTGTGATTCCGAGGGTTTGATGGATTTGGACAAGATATAAGACTAAATTACAACCTGAGAGGTGAGTACACCTACCCTTGACCAAACTTGGAATGGATTTAGGATTAAAATATAATGATTTAACTAGGCTAAGTATGTAAATAACTGATCTAATACAAAAATAGTAGATTTGGAAAGTCATAGATAGATTCAGACCATAAAAATGGACAGAGAAAATTACTATCCACGTGTGATATGAATTTGGGGCTAAAAATGGAAGACCAAGTTTCCCAAAGAACCTATGTCCTAGTAAGAGAACTCTAGATCTGATTTCACAATCCTCAAGAGCTAGATCCAAGCCTTTTTTTCCTTCATGTCACACTGTTGGATCATTATCAAATATTACAGTAACTAAGTTTTTGTTTGTTGTCAAGGTGTAGGGTTTGATTGCAAAAATGAAAATTGACCTTAAAACTTCTCCTGATCTTCTTCAAACCTAAAATCTACACATTCAAAGAGAGAGGAAGGATTGTGCCATTTAGGGGTTTGCCTTAGTCAAATCCCATGTTAGTGTTTCCACTTCTGCAATGGCAATATCAATGAAAGAAAGTCTATCCTTTTGAGGGATATGGCTAAATAATAAAAAGGAATGATGAATCAACAATGGACTACAATTCACCACCCACAAATGGCTTCCTTATAGGATCAAAGTCATACAAATCTCCTCAAGGTTTGATTGTTATTTTCTTAGAGACCTACAAGGGTTAGTCTTCACAAACAATATGATAACATAAACATGAACAAAACTCACACATACTTTGACATGGTTCTTTGATATTGAATCTCTGCAATAAATATTTGAAATGCTACACTTGACTTGCTTGATAATGCTCTTGATCTCTAAAATTTCCTAATAATGCTAGATTATTTCACTTAGATTTCAAATGGTGAAATGACTAGGTATTTATATGTAATTATTCTAATTTCCCACAAATTAAATCTTGATAGTTGACATTGGACATGTTAAATTCAAATAATAAAATTTCAGCTCTAACATATTCAATTTTGGAGGCAATACAAGGGGGACCAATTCGCTCTAGGCATCAGTGTCCCAGCCCTATTTTATGAGACTTAAGGTGTGAAGGAAAAATATTAAATGAATTCCTTGGTTTTCTACTTGCAATTTGTTGGTAAATGTTTAAATGGCCCACATAATGCATTATTTAGGGAATTAGGTGTACAATTAGGTCCAATTATTAAGGGGGAGCAAAACATAGTGTGAAATTGTCAAGGGTGATAATTTACAATGCTAAATTTAGCCCCCACTTTAGTGAGAGTGTGAACTTACGTTCAGACTCACACTAAAGTAGAAAATATATGTCAAGAGGGGTTTGATTGTCCAAATTTTGAAGATATAGGATGAAAAAGGATCAAGGGGGAGCGCAGAAGCCCCCGGGATCTAAGATGCTATAGAAAACCAACATAAGAACAAAGGAACAAACACATGTATGAAAGGCAGGAAGAACAAACACACAATGTCAACACAAAATGCAAGAGGCTACGAATAATCATGGGCTAGCAAGCTACGTTATGCTAATATGTTTCCAAATAAAGTTGCCTCGTAATAAGGGGTTGCCCCTAATACAATGCAGCAAACAACATAGAGATGAACATAAAAGGGCTCCATGGATCTAGGCCAGTATACATCTTTTCTATAGTGATATAATAGAGCTCAAAATTGACAGCATTCCCCAAATACTCGTGGAACAATGAATAAAATGGAAGAATGACACATAGAGAGAAAATACAAAATTTTGGGTCAACATGGAAGAGACCTAAATGTATCAATGCCTTGCATCATTCCCAAAAGTAAAACATAAGAACATTTTTCATGACATATAACAAAATATCACAACAGGTTCATTTCCTTTATATACTTGCACCAATGGAGCAACAAGGGTCATCTACAAAAAAATCTCAAACAAAAAGGCACACTAAGCAGTACAATACAAGAGATCACTTCATGTACAAGAAAACACAAAGAACACACAAAGAAAACACACAAAATTACCACACATGTGAGTCGATCTAAAGTAGGTGGTATGCATCACAATCTTGGTCATCATATATGGAAGGTGGACAACTAGCCAAAGGAACCATATAAAGTATCATACTAGGAGCACCACTAGGTTCAACACACGGTGGGTCAATCTCATCAAGAGGATCATGGTTTCCCCCATCTAAATCCATGGACTTTGAAAACAACAAAGATAGTTCATTATGCACTTGTTCATCAATTTTAGCATCTTCATCTTCACCATCCAAATTTATCACAATGGGAGGTTTAATGACAATGTCAGTTGTATGTTCTTGTTTTATTCTTTTTTTTGGTTGAGACATGTACAGTTCATCTTCATGTTTTGGTGAAGGTGGAAATTCATCATTATTTGTTTGGATTGGTGTTTGGTCTTTAGGTATTGTTTTACTCTTTTCTTCCAATTGAAAAGAAATAGCACGATGTTGACACCTATGCTCTTTAGCATTTCTATTTCTTCTTGTGAAGTTTTAAATTTGAAGGTGTAAGAGAGAGTTTCTCAACCATCGGTATCTTTTCTTCCCTTAAGGGAGGAACTGAAGGGACCATTGGGGGTTGGGAAACCACCGTCTTCTTAGGTCTATACACTTGCTTTTCCTTCAGAGGCAAAAAGGGAATCATGTGATTGTCTCTTGGTCTTTTGTATGATATGGGTGGAGGAACTATGGCATATTTACCTTGGTTATTTGGAAGGGAAATTTCCTAAGATATGGGTTCATCCACGACCTGCGAGGTGGATGAACAGTCATAGACTGATCATTCTAAGGTGAGATATTGCTAAGAGATAGTTCTTCTATATGTTTTGCCTTAAAATTTTGGTATGAATTGAAAAATAAATCCTCATGATGCTTAAAAGGTTCCATAGGTTGAGTCCAAAATAAATCCAATGAAAAGTTTCCACGAGAAGACAAAGGATTAAACCCACTATGATGAACTATAAATATTTGATTTTCAAATGGGAACTTTATGCACTTGTGAATAACCGATGGGATGAAATTCATGGAGCATAGCCATGGATAACCTAGCTTCACATGAAATTGTTTTGACATTGAGATGATGGAGAATGATACATCTATCTATTTTGGTCAAACTTTAAGTGGAAGAGTGATAAAACCTATCGTAGAGAGATAAAAACACTCATTAGTTTTTAATCATGCTTTTGATTATTCATAAGAATCTTGATAAATATCATGCACAAATACAAAGTCCTTAGTGATCACATTATCTACACACATGATATCAATGAGTATCCCTTGTGTAGGTTTATCATTGATACATTTGGCGATATAGAGGGGACCATCGGGCACATGTATAGATGCATAAATGTGTGTGAAAGAAATGTCAGGTAACAAATTGGTTTGGCCCTTACGAGGTTGATCATCTATTAGATAAATCATGTTATCTAGACCATTATCATCATCATTCTTATCATCACAAGCTTGCACAAAGTTGGATGTATGATTTGGCATTGGATTTGTGAAAATTTACAAGTTTTGGCTAGGTGGGGCAACAAACTCGTTTCCTTTATCATTAACATTAGCCAACTAGATGTGATTAGAATTGATGAGGTCTTTCACTTGATGTTTAAGATGAATAAATATATTTGTATTATGACCATGTGTACGATGATATTGATAAAAGTATTTTGGGATGAAATTTGGAGATACAGGATTTATTGTGTCCACAAGTCTAATCGGGGGTAATTGAATTAAGTTCTTTCTCAATATTTGTAACATGATCGAATGAAGGGAATCAGGTAATTGGGTAAATTGTCTATCTCTCGACCTAAATTGATAAGGAGTTGAAATTATGTCTATGAATTGTGGTTCAATTTGGTTGGTTGTTTGAGGTGTTCTTATCTTGATAAAGTTCTTGTTTTGCTTCTTGAATGGTTCATAGTTGTTTTGAGATACGGGTTTGGATCACTAGGTAGGATTCGGTGAAGATGTTTCTTCATACTGACTAACCAAATTCTAATAATCACGAAGAGACATAAATTAGTGTGTAAAGGATGGATAATCCATCAATAAGATCTTATCCCTAATTCCAAGTTGCAAATTTCTTATGAAGACTCTTTGATCAACACAGGAAGAGTGTAATTGATTTGTGAGTAGAGTAGTTGTATCATCCTATGAAGTTTGTTACCTTTTCATTTTTTCCTTTTTTGCACTGCACTAAGTAAGTTAATGTAATTTGAGGACCAATGTTTTCTTGGAAGTGTTGGAGGAATGCATCAGCAAGCTCATTGAATGAACTTATTGAATTATTTAGTGATGAGAAAAATGATTCCAAGGCCATGTCTTTCAATGATCTAGGAAAGAGTTTAGCTAGGAGCTTATCTTCAAAGATGAAGTCACTACAAAAGTAGTATAGGCCGATATATGACTATCAGGATCTCCTTTACCATTGTACTTCTCAAAGCAGGGTATTTCTATATTTTGCAGCATGGGTGTTTTCAAGATTTCAAGTGAAAATGGGCTCCTTTTGACATATTCCAGTGGTTTTATATTTTGAGTTTGGTTCAATGTTGAGATTTGTTGTTGAAGTGATGTCACATTTTTCAAAATTTGGTTTATGACATAATCATTGCTTGACATGTTTTAAGAATGTGGTGAATATGGCGGGATTGTGTAAGTTCTTAGTGGACTACTATGTTGTAACTTTTTGAGGGGTGACAAATGTTGAGGTGTGACATGCGAGGTCACAAAACTATAAAGATTCCCACTAGAAGTCCCTAAGCTTGAAGTTATGTCATTGGTATGTTGTATTGTTGTAGCTACAATTGGTAATGTGAAAGTAGGAATAGAGGTTATAGTTGTGGGGAGGGATATTTGACTTACTCCTTGGCTTTGAGTGTATCTCAAATCTTGAGCACAACTAGCCATCATGGGAATGTTAGCATCAACTATATGGGATAGACTACGCAAAACCTTTAATCCTTGGGAATCATCAATCGATTTCCTAATGTTATCCACTATATGAATCGTTAGTTCGACCAAAGATTCAGTGCTCAAGTAGTCTTGGAGTCCTAAATATTTGTCCAATTGTTTTAGTTTTTCTTTGGGAACATGGGAAACAATAGTCTCAACATTCAAAAAAATGTTTGGTTGTGAGGTTGTCGTTGGTATTGTAGGATTAGGGATGGAGTCCAAAATGGGTTGGTTATTGAAAATACCTTCTTGAAAGAGATAGAAGACTTGGGATCCATAGCGGATGTAACAACAACAAGGGATGCCATAATTCTAGAACTACGTCTCACTAAAGTATTGATAATAGGACATGAGTTCGTGAGGCTCATGCGAGTTTCAAAACACTAGGTGTGCACACAAAAACACTCAAGAGTAAAGATAAAAGGGTCGAAACAGATAGAAAACATAGAGACAAAGGTTTAAGAAAAAATTGAGCCAAAATTAGCAGGACCAGGTCGCCCAAGGTGACTATGTACTATACATGGTTTTGCAAATTTCAAAGTTTGGTTGTCTATAATAATGTGTAATGTCTTTTGGTCCATGTGTGTAGAGGTCTAATACTAAATGTTTTTCCAAAATTTGCTCAATTTATGACAATGTAACTCGAAATGCAAGTGTGCAAAAATGTTGAAAATGTTTGAACAATAAATTATTATTGTAAATGCAATTTCTAGATCTAAGATGTAACAATTGACTGTTTCTAATATGCCAAAATCTGAAAATTATGATGTTGGTGTATTTTTGAAACAAAACAATACAATTTTCCACTTTTTAAGCTATATGCAAGATACCTAAATGAATGTAATAAAAAAAATAAAATTTGTTTTTAATTTTAAATGACCTAATTCAGATTTGTGAATGGAATTGAGATGTATATATGACCTATAATGACTTAAATTAACCCCATTGCAGCCTATAATACAATATGATATGCAAAATAATTTAAATTTTTGTGTTTTGTATGATGCAAAAATGCATGCCTAGATGAACAATGCAAAATAATGCAATGCTAAATCTAGATCCAGGATGAATTGCTTCAGATTTCAGAAGGCTTATATTGTTAACATTTTTGGGTTCACCAAAATTAAATGAATAAAAAGGGAAACCTTTGGGAGATTTGACTCTTTAGGGTTTTTCACCTTTTCCTTATTTCATGAGAGGGTTGTTTGTTTGTGATTGTGGGGGATTTGATGGATTTGGACAAGATATAGGATTGACTTACAACCTGAGAAGTGACTCAAACTTCCCTTGACCAAAATTTGAATGGATTTAGGATTGAAATACAATGATTTGACTAGGCTAAGTATACAAATAACTATTTTGATACAAAACAAAATATCTAGAAAGTTACAAACAAATTCAGACCACATAAATGGACTGATCAAAGTACTATGCACCTATCATATGAACTTGGGGCTAAAATGGAAGACCAAGTCACATAGGGTGCTTGTTTCCTAGTAAGGGAACTCTAGATATGATTTCATAGTCCTCAGGAACCAGATTAGAGCCTTATGTTCCTTTGTGTCACATTATCAGATCACTGTCAAATATTATAATAATAGAGTTTTCATTTGTTCTCAAGGTGTAGGGTTTTATTGAAATAATGGATAATTGACCTTCAAAATTTTCCCAATCTTCTTCCTGGACTTGAAACTTGCACATTAAAAGAGAGAGGAAGGATTGTTCCATTTAGGGGCTTGCCTTAGTCAAACCTCATGTTAGTGTTTCCACTTCCACAATGACAATTTCAATGAAAGAAAGCCTATCCTTTTGAGGGATAGGGATAAATGATAAAAATGAATTATGAGTCAATAATGGACTACAACTTACCACCCACAAATGGCTTCCTTAAAGGATTGAAGTCATACAAATATCCTCAAGGCTTGATTGTTGTTTGCTTGATTTGCTTGGAGACCTACAAGGGTTAGTCTTCACTAATAATATGATAACATGAACATGAACAAAACTCACACATACTTTGGCATGATGCTTTGATATTGAATTTCTGTAATAAATCTTTGAAATGTTTCCCTTGACTTGGTTGATAATGCTCTTCATATCTAAAATTTCCTCTTAATGCTAGATTGTTTCACTTAGATTTCAAATATGAATTGACTAGGTATTTATATACAATTATTCTAATTTCCCAGAAGTTGAATCCTGATAGCTGACATTGGACAATGAAAATTCAAATAATAAAATGCCACCTCTCACATATTCAATTTTGGAGGAAAAATAGGGGGACCTTGAGTCACCCTAGGCATCAATGTCCAAGTCCCATTTTATGAGACTTAAGGTGTTGAGGACAACATAATAAGTGAATGCATTTTTTTTCTACTTGGAATTTGTCAGTAAATGTTTAAATGGGCCACAAAATGCATAATTTAAGAAATTAGGCATACAATTAGGTCCAATTACTTAGGGGGGAGCAAAACATAGTGTGAAATTTTTAAGGGTGACAATTTACGATGCTACAACTATTTAACCACGCGTTTTTTTCCTAAATTTCAAGTGTATTAAGGTTTTGATCTTCAATTTATTTTATTAATGTGTTCATTTTTCTTCAAAAACATATCTATAGCTTTTTTGGTGTTATTTTTGATCTACTCGACCAAATTTAAACAAATGACATTTTTCCATTCTAGATTCTATTCTATACACTTTTAAAAAATCATTTTCAAAAAAAATAGGGGAGAGCACACACAATTTTTTTATGTTTAAAAATGTGTCCACTTTAAAAATTAATAAAAATTAATACATTCATTAAAAATGACAAAAAAATAAAGCATATATTAGGTGATGTTAGCTAATTATCCACTGAGACAATTTATGAAATAATTAAAAAAGGTCAACATTTAAGGATGAGCACACTAAACGTTATGTTACATTTTTATGACAAAAATTGGAGCACTTTGTGTGCTCCTCCTATTTGAACCTCTTAATCTCCACCATTTTAAAAATAACAGTTTATAAACTAGATTTCAAGCACTACCAATCTTGTTGTTGTCCTAACTTCAATTTTTGAGTGTGGCTATCTTCAATTTCTCATCCAAAATTAATTTTTAGTGATTTAAATAAAATGGCCACTCTTGACCCCCTTTTGGTCTTGCATTTGCATATGCATACCCTCCTAATTTTCAATTTGTTGATGTAATTGTATATGTTTATTGTAGCAAAAACCTAGGGGACATTTTGTTTTGTGGAGATTCTCATTTTATAAAATGATTCAAAAATACATGTTAGTCCTCTAATACATTAATTAGAGGAAACATGGGATACTATTATTAACTAAGTAATCCTATCACATGCTAGTGAAAGAACTCCATTATATGGTCTCCATTTATTTGTTTTTAAGAAATTGATTCCATGTATCCACATAAAACATTAAGAGGGAGTTGTAAGGAATAATAATTCCATATTTAACTTAAGTGGTCCTATAAAAAGTTATAAGGTTCTAATATTATAAGGTTTCTTACAAATTAATAATATGGCCTCTAGAATATTATTTAGGGGTGATTTATAAATAGATAATTAATTTAATATATAAAAGGTTATAAGATGAAAGGTCACGAACCTCTTGTATTATATTTAAGATGAGATTATATTATGATTAAATATTATGTTATTGAGTATGTGAGGCACTTGTAGAGCAAGAGAGGTATGCATTTGTATAACATGTGAATTTGTAAAATCCTATGAGGAATAGAGGAAGGGGAGAATTTAGTAAAATAGGTTCTTGTTGTATTTGTGTTTGTATAGGCTTGATGTAAGCATCCTCAATATTTAAAGAAAATTTATGGTTTTTTATTGAAAGGATTGCCCCACCATCAGAATTTTGTACTATATATATTTTCATTTTGTTTACTTCTCATTTCTATTTCCTATTTATATGTTTAAATGATTAACTTAGTAATATTCTTATCTCTAAAAAATTTATTCAATTGATAAACCATATGTTCCTCAACTTCCTTCACAAACCTTCAAGGTTGCTTCATGATTATATATTTTTGAATATTCATATAGGAATGCACTCCTTACATCCAATTTATCCACCTACCACTTATACTTGGTTGCACCCACAAGAACTATCCTCACTATAATTAACCTTGCAACTAGAGAAAACATGTCATTATAGAAAATGTTTGAAGTCTTTGATTACCCCTTACATTTAATTCTAGTTGTGTACTTCTCAAATTATTGTTTAGGGGTGAACTTGGTCCTATCAACCCTCTTGTAACCAATGAAATTCTTAGATTTTAATAACTAACACAAATTTGAAGTTTAATTCTTTATGAGAGCACCAAAATTCATCTCGCATTGCTCCTTAATGAAAATTATCCTTAGATTCACTATACATAACCATATCATTCAAATAATGTACATTAGCCATCAAATAATGTTTTACAATATAATTTTTCATCCTTCATTTATTTGAAATATCCACCTACATAGAAATGTGGATTATTAAAATGTGAATTAATGTAAAATAAGAACAATGCAATGAATGCACCAAATTTACACTCAATAATCAATCAATAAAGCTCAAGATCTATGCATAAAATCATATAGTAAAAAATATACCACAACAAAGATCTTGATTTTCTCTTTTGTTTCTTTGATAGTAACTTGGATGCTTGATATATGGGTTGCTCTTCAGAATAGTGTAACCGTGATAACACACCGAGTATGATGACCAAAATAATGATATTTTCTCAAAGATAATATATAGGAGATATGATATCTTGATAATGATTGCTTGATAGTGATATTTTATCTTGATAAATCTAGTCTTGATAAATGACCATTAGGCAATAATGTGTGAATGAAGGGTTTTATTTATATGCTTCACTTGATATTTGATCAACAGTGGAGATTAATTAGAAAGATCGATGGATGGAAAATTTGAGATAAGGTAGGAGATAAAATTAGATTAGATTGATTAGGTGTAATAGTTGGAAGAGTTAAATGAATTTGTTTAATTCATAAAATATAGCTGGAAAAATAAATAAAATATTAATTTAATTTATTTATTTTGGAGGGAAGGGGGCGACCCTTTGGTGAAATGGTGGGGATTCTTGCTTGTAGATCCAAAAACCAATGTTCAAACCTCGTGGGGTCACTCTCTACCATGTTAAAAAAGGAGTTTGCTTACCTCAATGTTAAGGGAGTTTCCTTGGTGAACTAGTGGGGCTTCTTGCATGTAGTGCCAACAACCAAGGCACAAACCTTAATATATTTTTAAAGGGGGGTGACCCTTTGGTGAAATGGTGGGGCTTCTTTCCTGTAGAGTGAACAACCAAGGTTCAAACCTCGCGGGATCGCTCTCTACTGCATCAACAATGGAGTTTTCTTACCTTGGTGTTAAGGGGAGGCTCCTTGGTGAACTGGTGGGGCTTCTTTCCTGTAGTGCCAACAACCAAGGCCCAAACCTTAATATCTTTTTAAGATAAAAGGGTGGTTGGGTGGGTGTCTCTCCATAATAATGATGTGGAGAGACCATGGCTATCAACACCCTACCTGTGAAGTCAAGCTAGCAACATTTTTGTTAGGCCGCTTTGGAAAATTTATTGGTTTGAAAAGAAGTTGGCAGTACCCACTCAAGGGTGGCATTTCTTTTGGATATGTGATCCGAGCTGGATGCGTCACATTTTTTCTTGGCATTTCGAAGGAGTGATGGGAGCCTTTATGACGACATCATATCGAGATTCGTGAGGCAGCTTGGGGGGATTTGTTTCGATTCCCCAATCGGTTGAAAGGACTACTCATCACACATACACGTACTCATTTACCTAAGTGATGATGACCTTGACATTCTCAAACAATGGTGTGGATGATATGTAGGCAATGTGCAAAACAATAAAGGTGGATTTTTTGTGGCTTTTTCCCATTCTCGACTAAAGGTAGTGAGTGCAACGATTTCTTTCCTCACTTGTGAGATTTTTATCTTGTTTGGCTTTCAGTGGTATTGGGTGTCAATGGTTGGGAGTTTGAGATTTATTGTGGAGATTTTGATGGATTTGGTCTTTTTCTTTGGGGCATATACCCCTCTTTCCCTCAAGTGCAAAGATTAAAAAAAATGCATTTCGGGAAGTCACAGACCAGCGTTTAAAATACATTCTACTTAATATCGACCCGTTAACGGTTGTGGCAATGAAAATGGTGCTTGGCAAGGGGCACTTGGAACAAAAGGAGTATTTTCGAGAAAAATCACAGGTGGCATCATAGTTTCTTGCTTCCATTCTGGACAATCAGGTCCCCAAGGTAGAAGCTAAGTCCCTGATGGGAAAATTATTCAAAAAGGAGCTACTAGGTGGTTTGGAGAAGGCGTTGAAAGTGTCCATATCCAGTAAGGGTGCTTTGTGTCCCTGTGATATGGAGCTGGTAAATAATTCAGGGGAGGTAATTAGGATTTTTCCCTCCCTCCTAGATTTAAAGGGATTGGCTCTTGTGCGCCACAGGATGGTTGTTGTGGTTGCAATAAATTTCCTCAAGAAAATATTTCGAATGGTCGAGGTTAGCGATATGGAATGGGTTCAGGAGTTCGATGCCTTTGTGAAAGCAAATGAATTTCTATAAAAGTTGGGTCTTCTGTGTCACGGTGTTGGGTATGGTATTTTTTTTTAATGTCCCCTCTCTATTTTTTTTGGTTTAGGGGCCTCAAGTGGCTAGGTACAACTTAGGGTTTATGTATGCTTTCTTTTTTACCTTCTCTATTGAAAAATTAAAGATAGGCATTTAGCAAGGTCTGCATGGGTGGTTCTTTTTTGGTGGTGATGATAGGTTGGTTGGGCCGTCAATTTTTGTTAGTTTCTCTAAAGAATGGTATGGGTTGGCTTGCCAATTTAGGCTTCATTCATGTTTCCTTCATTCGCAGATGCTTGTAAATTTCCATTTATCAATACAATTCCTCTTATGAAGCAAAAAAAAATGGAGAGAAATTTTAAATAATTTTTTAAATTTATTTGGTCCTCTATAATTAAATAATTTTCAAAATTATTTAAATAGTTAACACTCCTCTCAATTTATTTAATTATAGAGGATCCAAATTATTTTTGGAGGGAAAATGATAAATTAAAAATTATTTAATTAATATGGATATAAGGAAAAATGAGATAATTAAATAATAAAAAAATTATATAATTAATATAGATAGAAGAATTGATGAGAAAATGATAAAATGGAAATGCATTAGTCATTTTTAAGTGTCTACAATAAACATCATGAAGGTTCTACTTGGCCCAAAGTGGCATTTTACCACCATTAGTAGAGGATTATACCATGTTTTCCTAGTCTCTTCCCCTTTTAAAACTTTCTTAGAAATGTTTATCCCATTTCCCCCTTTTGTATTTTTACTCAAATTCAGCATCAAGGAAACCTAAGTAATAGAACAAAAATTAGGAGCAGGTAGATTTGGAAACATTATTTTCTTATTATCCAACCCTCTCTTTCCTTCATCAAATATCACACTTATGAATGAGGACCATATCTAGCATTAAACCACATAGCTTCCAAGCTTTATATTTGGACTATAATTTACAAAGATACACTTTTGACTCTGCATACCAAATTTAATCATGCTCTTACAAGGGATGTGTGATACAAAGCACATACAAACCCTTTGAGGTGAGACAAGTAAGGATTCCTTCCATTACATTTCTTCTTATAATTCATCTCATTTATAACCTTTGCGGTACTTATTAAAAATATAAAAATCACAACTCACAACTTCTACCCAATAAGATAGACAATTTCCTAGATTCAAACACACAACTAACTAAAGGCTTGGGCTTACATGCAAAAGATGCCCAAAGATGTGTTTTCATAAAACATAAAAAAAAAGTAAATGTTGAGCATTCTTTCCATCAAGTTTACATTTTTTTAAGATACTCTTCTTTAAAAATTCCACAACAACATCAAGCTCTCTTACCTTTATAACCATGTTTTATTTTCTACATTTTGAATACATTAAGGTTTTGATCTTAAATTATTTTACTAGTGTGTTCATTTTTATTCAAATGTATAGCTTTTTTGGTGTTATTTTGTATTTGCTCAACCAAATTTGAAACAAATTACATTTTTACATTCAAGACTCTATCTTATACACATTAAAATTTTGATTTTTGATTGGTTTTCAAAAAATTTAGAGGAATCATTCTCAAATTTTCATTTTTCAAGATGTTTCCACTCTGAAAAAATCATAAAAGAGACATATATTCATTAAAAATGAGTAAGAAAATCAAGAATAAACTATGTGATGTTAATTTTTCACTAAAGTGATTTATGAAATACTTAAAAAGGGTCCATTGAAATTTTGAAACACACACAAAAGCAAGATCAAACAACAAACAAGAACACATTCCCTACACAAGAGTTGCAAGAAAATATTTGTTATTTACTCAAAATAAAAACTTATAGAATTAATGAATATAATGAAAGATAATTCTTAAAAGAGAAAACTCTAAATGTGAAAGGGATTAGATCAAGACAAGTTTCATCGTCCTATGTAATGAGACTATAATTATCTAATAATAGCTCAATCTAATAAAATAAAAAATCACTCTTAAGTTTAGCTTAAGTGAATAAAGTGAAATAAGCCTAATTAATTAAAATTACTTATTACTCTAACAAGGTACACATTAAGAGGGAACACACTTAATGCTATGCTATATTTTTTTTAAATAGAACTTTGTGTGCTCCCCTAGTTGAACCTCTTAATCTTCACCATTTAAATAAATAGTAGTTTAGAAATTAGATTCAGAGTACTATGAATCTTGTTGTTGTCACAAATTCAAGTTTTGAGTGTGACTATCTTCAATTTCTCATCCAAGATCAAATTTTATTGATGGAAAAAATTGACCATTTTTTACCCCCTTTTGGTCCCCTATTTTAATAAACATACCCTCCTAATTGTCAATTTTATGTGTACCTCTTCCCCTATGTACTTTTTTCATCATGAAGCATTATGAGAAATAATAATATATGACTATTATAGCAAAAAACTAGGGGACATCACATTTTGTGGAGATTCCTTATTTTATAAAAGGATTTAAAAACATATGTTATTCCTCAAATACACAATTTAGAGGAAACATGGGCTACTATTATTAGATGGGTGGTCCTATCACATGTTAGTGAAAGAAAGCATCCATTAGATGGTCTTCCCTTTCTCTTAATCAAAAAATTCATGCCATGTATCCCCTAAAACATTAAGAGGGAGTTGTAAAGAATAATATTTATTCGAGGATCCACATTTAACTTAAGTGGTCCTATAAATATTTACAAGGTTCTAATAATATAAGGTTTTCATTATAATTAATAATGTGGACTTCAACATATTATTTAGGAGTGATTTATAAATTTTAGATTTACAAATAAAAAATAATTCAATAATTAAAAGATTATAAGGTGAGAGGTCACCAACCCCTTGTATTATCTTTAAGATAAAATCATATATTATGATTAAATATGACGTTAATGAGTATGTGAGGCACTTGTAGAGCATGAGAGGTATGCATTTGTATAATACATAAATCTGTGAGACCCTATGAGGCATAGAGGAAGGGAAGAATTTAGTAAAGTGGGTTCTTGTTGTATCTTTGTTCTATATACTTGATATTACTGTCCTCAATATTTGATGAAACTTTCGGGTTTTTTTTATTGAAAGGATTTCCCCACCACACATATTTTGTATTGTGTATATAATTTTGTTTACTTCTCATTTTGATTTCCTATTTATATGTTTAGATGATTAACTTCCTAATATCCAAATCTCTAACAAATTTTTTTAATTGACATATGTTCTTTGACTTCCTTCACAAACCCTGGAGGTTGCTTCATAATGATATATTTTATAAATAACCATGCAGGAATGAATTACTTACATTGAATTTATCCAACTTTCACTTAAAATTGGTTGCAACTACAAGATTTATCATCACTATAATGAACCTTTTAACTAGAGAAAATATATCATTATAGCAAATGTTTGAAGCCTTTGAGTACCCCTAGCTTTAATTCTAGCTTTGTACATCAAATTCTCCTTTAGGGGTGAACCTAGTCCTATCAACCCACTTTTGACCAATGAAATTCTTAGATATTAGTAACTAACACATATTGTAATTTTAATTATTCATGAGAGCACCAAATTCAGCTCACATTGTTCCTTCTTAATACAAATTATCCATAGATTCACAATGCATATCCATCTCATTCAAATAATGGTTTTTAATCTAATTTACCATCCTTCAAGTATCTAAAAGATCCACCTACATAGAAGCATCATGAAGGTTCTACATTAGCCAAAGTGGAATTTTACTACCATTAATAGAGGATTATACCATGTATTTTCTAGTCTCCTCCCCTTTTGCAAATTTTTTAGAAATGCTTCTTTCATTCCCTCTTCATATTTGTTCCTGAAATTTAGCATCAAGGAACCTTAAGTGATAGAACACAAATTAGGAGAAATTATATTTGGAATAATTATTTTCTTATCATCCAACCCTCTCTTTCCTTCATCAAATATCACAACCTTATAAATCAAAATATTTTTTAACATTGAACCTCACAATACCCAAGATTTAGAATTGCACTATAACCTATAAAGATACACTTGTGACTCTTCATGTCAAATTTATCCATGTTCTTACAAGGGGATTTTGTATATAAATCACATCCAAACTTTTTGAGATGATACAATAATTCCTTCCATTATATTTCTTCTTAGAAGTCATATCCTTTAGAACCTTTATTGTACTCATTAACAATATAAAAATCGTAACTCACAAATTCCACCCTCTTGACATTTTTATTAGGCCAATTATTTACTTTTGTTTTGAAGGCCTTGAAGGTAGAAAGAAATAAATTCTACTTCTTCAAAAATTAAATTGAATTCTTTTGGTAAATTCATCAACAAATATTAAAACATGCTTTGTGCCACTGCAATAAAATAACTTGCGCAATAGAAGATATAATATAAAATATACTACAAATACTTTATGATAGCTAAGAACAACAAGCCACTTTGAGGGGGGAAACTTCCAAATATCTCCAATGAGAGAAAAATTCACAATATAGTGATCAAATAAGACTCACTACCTCCTATATATACCCTACTTATACCTAGGATATCACCCATGCTGACTTATATAATCCTATATAAGACTTAATCTGACCTAATTAACTAAATAACAATATAATAATGATAATATGACTTAACAAAGAGTTACAATAGCCATAATCTAACTATTCATAACCATGTGTACTCTAATATTAAGGGTGTAACATGCCCCTCTTAAGAGAAGCATTATCCTCAATGCTAATCAAGTGTGAATTCTTTTGAGTGACCTCCTCATCCTCCCATGTGGCATATTCAACTGGTAAATTCTTCCATTGGATGAGATACTTAGTGAGTGTTCTAGTCCTTAGCTTCTTTGATTGTGTTAGATGAATGAAATTTGGTTCCAATATGATTCTTCCTTCTTCATTGAGCTCTGGTAATATTGTTTGAGTAGGTATAATGGAACGCCTCACCACGCAACCCTAGAGGAAGTTGCAAACAACTACTTAAACATGCTATATTTTTTTTGTTTAAGAACAATTAATAAGCAAGTTCACTACCTATTGCCAACAACCTCTAAGGTTACGAGACAGAGGTTATATAGAACCTCAACAAAAAACATGAAATTTAAACCATGTCAATTATTTAGATAGTAATTAAACACATACATTCCAATTAAGATAATTTACATCAAGCATAAATATAACTTTCCATCTCATTAATCCATTCATTAAACAATAAGGTTACAACACTCATTCCCTGAATGAGGAAAATCCAATAAA
The DNA here is from genome assembly GCA_007115665.2 of Sequoiadendron giganteum. Taxonomy (NCBI): domain Eukaryota; kingdom Viridiplantae; phylum Streptophyta; class Pinopsida; order Cupressales; family Cupressaceae; genus Sequoiadendron; species Sequoiadendron giganteum. The sequence goes on from CM021105.1 coordinate 535,632,366, forward strand.
TAAGTTTATAGGTACAACTTCCACCTCGATATCAAATGAGGGTTAAAAGATTACAAGATCAACTGAAATGAAATAAAGCAAGAACTGATACTGAATCCAACGAGCTCTCCAACTGAAATTCTCACCCACATGAACATGAAGAAAGCCCAATGGATTAATGTGCATGCCACCCAACCAAGTGGAACCCAAAGGCCCACCCCCCGTGCTAGGAGATAGTAGCAAGGAATCCTAGCCAAGACCATCTACCTCTAGACATAGGCTAAAACATAACTGAACCGACAGACACAACCAAACACATGTACAACACAAGTACAACTCATATACCATGCAAGTTCAACACAAGTACAACTCTACATGGTCACATTGCTTCCAAAAATAAAGCAATTGAAGTATGTTACGAGAACCATACACATAGAATCAAATACCAACTATTGTCCTAGACAGAGTGTCATCACACAGCTCGTCATGGGTTTACCTCTGGGAATCTTCATAGGCTCTGACCCCCACTATGGGTTATCCTGGTGGCCTCAACTAAATCCTGGCCCCCATACTCACTCATGCAGAATCAAATACCTTTTGTACAGACAAGATAAATGACCTTGCCATTCCAGGCCTTCCCACTCATCCCAAGTCTAAATGAGCCCTTGTGTCTATGAGTGAGGCATAATTATCTTGATTAGTGAGAAGTACCACCTAATCTTCTAAGTTTTGTTTTAGTTATCACTTGATTAAATCACCTGTGAAGGTTTCCTAGTTTACCTCTTTAGGCTCTGGCCCCTACGGAAGCCACTCTTCTACTTGACAACACACAATCGAACCAATTACCAAGGGAACTCAAGGTGCAAACAAACAAGATAACACGACCACTCCTTTCTCAGAAGGCGACATAAGTCAAAAACCTCTCCAAACATGAGAGGTACAAAGATAACAAGTCACTCCTTACAAGGAGGCACAACTCACATAGTCCACTCCAATTCCAAGAGGCACAAAACATCCCCATTCATAGAATTTGAGTAACAAACTGGTTAAACGCACTACCCAAGGCAATCCCAAGGTTGACCAACACATTATGACAACCTACTAACTTGAAAACCTAACTAGAAGGCTTATCAAAGGCTATGACCCACATTTCCCAAATGGTAACATAAACAGTTCATAATCGAGGCGAACATTAAAATCTACTTCAGATTTCTTAAATCCACATCTTTCATTGCATTCAGTACTTAATAGCCTTAAGAAAACTGAATTAAATAACGACTCTTTTGGACAAAGATGATATTTAAACCAAATATTTCATTCTCTAATTGTTCTCAATAATTATAAAAATAAACGTTTATTCCAACCATTCAGGAACTAACATATAAAGTAAATAAATGTTTTCTCTTCACGACAAAATCACTTCTACAAAATTAACTTATCTTAATATCTGTTTCATTTAAAACAAATATTTTGTTCCACCAAAATTGTATTATTTTAAATTAAAGTTCGTAATTGACTGAAAGCACAATAATATAGGTTCCTTAATTACCTTTAAAACCTACCTTTAATTAAATCAATGTTTTATGATATATGTATATATATCCAAAATATATATATACTCATATCATAACTTGATGCACAACTAAAACAATATATTTTATCACTAACATATATTGATAATTTAATATTATAACAGAAATCTAATTTAAGATGTTATTTTAAACATTTCCCTCAATTATAATTAAATCAAACCCCTTAAAAAAACATCATCTTCCTATACATAATAACTTTATCTCACAAAAAAAAACATACATTTTATTATAATACATATCATAATGTTTTAATATTACAAATTATAATATAAAATATTATTTAAAATATTTTAATATTACAAAATATAATATTAACATTATTATATTATTTTCTTCTCTTTTTTTCTTTTTTTAAAAAATATTTTAATATTATGAAATTATAATATTTAAATATAAAATATATATATTTTTATATATAAAAAAAAAGGTAACTTAAAAAAAAGCGACCACATCTCCTTTCTCGGGCTGCGTGCCATGTTGACGGTTAGGGCTGGGGTTGGGCAGCTGTGTTTAACAATACAGTTGCAGTTAACTTCTTAGATTATAGTATGTGCTAGATGCTCTGCTCTTTGTTATTTTTTAGATCAGATATGAATAGTAAGCAAATATAAACACAGAACAGTGGACACAATAATTTTATCCTGGGAAAACCCTTCTACGGTAAGGGATGACTATGGTTAACACAACCGACCTCGGGTTAGGGTGTGGTTGTGTTAACCACAGTCATCCCTTACCGTGGGCGGCTGTGTTAACCACAACCGACCACATTGTGGGCGGATTGTGTCAACCACAGCCGACCCACATTGTGGGTGGGTTGTGTGTAACATAGCCAACCCCGACCTGGGCGGCGGTGGCAGACAGGAGGTGCAGGGGTCACGTTGGGCGTGGCTCCCCCCACACGCCTCCCAGGGGGGTGTGGTGGGGGTGAGCCCCCGGCCCTCCACAAATAATTTTTTTATATATTTTTATTTTTTTAACATAAAATGGCCTACGGATTTTTATTTATTTTTTAAACAAGGTTTCATATTTAAAAAATAAAAACAGCATGAGCCCAATTTCAAACATATATATATATATATATATATATATATATATATATATATATATATATATATATATGTAAATATTTACATACCCACCTCAGAAATTTGTAAAATTAATTTGAGGAATAAAATTGAAAAACAATTCCCAGCCAAGAACATAAAATTTCTTTGAGAATTTCCATTTCCAAACCAAAATTTTCAAAGTTTTTAACACCAAATTTAACATGGGTTCATTTGCAAATCAAGCAAAGTCTAAATATTACCAAACATCATAATAAAATCACGAAACCTTTCAAAATAAAGAAAACTAATTGAAAGAACCTGGTTTCCTTGAGTTTGTGAGGAGATCCAGACGACGCTCAGCTTCCAACTTCAGTTCCACAATTTCTTACAGCTTTCCAAAAACCCACGAATTTAACAATCTCTTCCTCTTTCTCCTTTTATTTTCTCCAAAACTCATGATCATCAAAATTGTGAAGCAAAATTCAATCATAAGGAAAAAACCTTAAAAATCTTACAACCACCCTCATCAATTCTCCAAAATAGAAAAACAAATATCTTTCTCTTCTCTAATTTTTTTGAATTCAAACTCTCTAATTTTGACTTTTAAATATTTTCTTTTATTTTCAAATTCAAACCAAATATCCATGCAATTTCAAAAAGAATAATCTAATTCCTTTCAACACAAATAATTTAATTTAACACAATCTAATTTAATCAATTAATAAAATAAATCTTAATCCAAGATTAAATCATTTTATTAATCAAATTAAATTAATTAATAAATTAAACAACGTCTCTAACGTTATAACCCAATCAATTTAAACAATAACTTTAAATACATAAAGCAATTAATTACCATTTTCTAACTTGGAATTAAACTGAAACAAGGAAAATTGAACAATATTAAAGCAACTGGACCACACTAAGACCGATGACACACTATGACTAGGGTGACGACTTGGCACATAATCCTAGCTACTATCTCCCAATCAAATACTGTTGGGCATTGGACACGCTCAAACCTGTGAAACCAGGTGGAGTCGATACCTTGTACCTGTCAACCTACGAACAAAGAGTATATCCACATGCAATGATAAGTCATAAATAAGGCACACTGTGAAGAGGAAATCACAGATCGTAGGGCACTCGCAAGCGAGTGATGTGATACCGTCCTCTTCACCAATACAGTAATACTAACTGACAAATCTAACATGCTAATATAATCCAAGGCATAGACATCATTAATTCGAATATCCATTTATGTTAATTCAAAACATGACATAAAGATAACATCATATTAAAATACCATCACATCAAAAGATAACATTAAAGTCGCTTTATAGATAGCGATCAAATAGAAGTCGAGTACCATGGTCAAGGTACTAACATAAAGTAGAACATAACAGAGCATAACACTGTTCGATCAAAAGGACAAAATGGAGGGGTATTACATATAATATGTCCAATTTCCTTCTTTAAACAAGAAACATGAAAAATTGGATGTATATTTGTTTTTGGTGGAAATTCATGCTTGTAGGTGACACTACATATCTTTTGGATGATTTGGTTGGGCCATAATATTTTGGATGCTTTTTATTTTTCTATTTCTTTAGTGGCATTATCTTGTAAGGTTGCAATCTCAAGAAGACCCAATCCCCAACTTTCTGCTAGTGGTAGCCAATATACCCATTGAGATTGTTTATCTAAAGTGAAACAACGTAGATATCCTTCCAAACACTTATTAACAACCTTAAATTTTCCATCAAATTAAGGGTGGTATGAAGAACTATGAGCCAATTGAGTACCCAAACATGAAAATAAATCTGTCCAAAAGTGCCTAGTAAATATAGGATAACAATCACTAGAAATAACCTTAGGTGTACAATGTAGCTTTTATATATTCTCAAAAAAATCTTTTGTCACTATACTTGATGTAAAAGGATGTGATAATGCAATGAAATGTGCATATTTCATGAGGCGATCTACTACTATCATGATGACATTATTACCTTTAGATCCTGGAAGCCTTGTGATGAATTCCATGGATACCTCTTCCCAATGTTAGATAAGAATAACTAAGGGCTGCAAGAGACCCAGTGTCTTAATTTTCTCCCCTTTATTTCTTCAAAAAAATAGTCAACCACAATTTTTTTAACATAACCTTTTAGCCCTTCCCAAAAAAGGATTTCTTGACTTGATGATATATCTTCAAAAAAATTGAATGACCACCAACTGGAGACTCATGAAGCTCTATGAGAATATTTTATTTAAGAGTGAAATTCTTGTAGAGATACAATCACTCTTTATACCACAAAGCATCTTCCTTCCAATAAAAAATATTTGAACTATTGGAATTACTATATAAATTGTCAAATGAGATTACTTGTAGAAACATCATTTTACCACTTTTCTTTAGCTTCTACTATCAAATCTTCTTGTAATATTGAAATGACACACAATAAATCTTCATCCTTCCTAGAAAGTGAATTTTCCACAACATTTTCCTTTCCTTTTATTATATACAATCTCAAAGTCATATCCCAACATCTTAGTGACCCATTTATGTTTCTCTTTAAAAGATAGTCTTTTTTCCAAAAAATATTTTAGGCTATCATGATTTATCTTAACCTTAAAATTTCTATCTATTAGATAAGGCCTCCATATTTTTATTACATGAATAATAGCTAGCATTTCCTTCTCATAAATAGATTTGAGTTAATTCTTATCCATTAATTGATGACTCTCAAAATCAATGGGTTGACCCTCCTACATTAGAACTAATCCTATACCATTTCTTGAAGCATCACATTCCACAATAAAATCCTTGGTGAATTCTAGAGTGGAAAGCACTAGAGTTGTACATGTAGCCTCCTTTTGTCTCTCAAATGAAATATAATCCTTATTCAATAAATTTGTGAAGGTTGTTGCTATACGACCATAATTCTTTGTTTATTCTTAAAATCCTTCTACATGTTCCATCTTAACTGAAAACATTTGACACCCTTTTTTTTCAGCTCTTAAGTTACATAGCTAAAATATACCTAATCTTAACATCACGTTGGATTCCTTGGACTAGAGAAAGATTTCTTAAATCATCTAGACCAATCCCAAGAAACCCCTCAATTTATTAATGGTTTTTGGAACAAACCATTTCATGATACCTTAATTTTGTTAGAATCCACCTTTACTCCATGTGAAACTATGTTTCCCAAGTACTCCACCTTATTGAGATGAAAAGCACACTTAGATGGCTTAGCATAGATTTGATAATCTTAAAGAAATTTTCATTATTGATCTACATGTTGCAAGATTTCTTATCATGTATTTAGATAAATCAATCTATCATCAAAGAACACTAATACACAATTCCTCGAGAATTTCTTTAGAATGGAGTTCATCAAACTTTGAAATGTAGATGGTGCATTGGTAAGACCAAATGACATAAAAAAAAAATCATAATGACCCTCATGAGTCCTAAATGTTCTCTTAGAAATATCTTCTTCCTTAATTCAAATTTGGTGATAACCTGATCTAAGATCTAAATTTGTAAAATGCACAACTTCATTCAATTTATTTAGCAAATCATCAATGATTGAAATAGGAAACATATCTTTGATGTTGTACATGATGAGCACTTTATAGTTTAGGCACAAGTACCAAGTTCCATCATTCTTACACACCATAACCACAAGTGAGGAGTAATCACTTTAGCTATTCTTGATAATTCTTGCCTCTAGCATCTCCTCAACAATCTTTTCAATCTCACTTTTTTGCATATATGGGTACTTGTAAGGCCCAATGTCGGTGATGCAACTAATTCACAACATAATATTTAACATTAATGTTATAAATGTTATAAATAGAAACAATACAAAAGAAAAAAGAATTTAATTAATTTTCCTTCATCCTTCTTTCATTCTACTCTACAACTGAAAATATAGCCCCTTATAATAATAATCCAAAAATCACCTTTTTGGCATTTTTTTACAAAATCCTAAATTTGCCATTTTTTATAATTTTGCATGCTTATCCACACGGCTACAAAAATTAATAATTATTTAAAGCTAACAAGAGTGACACTATTTTTTAACTAAAAAAACTAATTAAAATCAAGAATTAAAAATAAATTCAAAATTCCAAATTGGGAAAATCCTAAAAAAACACTAAAAGTCTAATTTGATACCTCATCTAAAATAATTTGGCTCTAGAAAAGTATCGATATGTGGTCCAATCAAATAAATTCATTGGAATTGGATTATATTTTTTGAGATGCTTCTCCATGTAAAATTTCAACCCAAATGAACTCCCGAGTCAAAAGTTATGACCTTTGAAATTCCTTGTATTAGTTGGGTGGTTGGCTCCCTGGAACTAGTTGTATGGAATGATCATGATCCCTCTTAGGAGGAATTCTTGAAGGCATATCTCTAAAAATCACTAAGTGATGATCAATAATTTATTTTTAATCTGAATGGGTGGGAGCATTAGATTGATAGGGTTCTAATGAACATAATTGGGCCACAAATCCATCATCTCCTATCTTAAGAATATTTTGCATTTTATGAGAGATTACTATTGTGGGGAATTTGTCTTCAATCCTCTTAGCTCTATTTTCTTTCATTCTGATTGAAATCTCATGAATAGTTTTTTGAAGTTCATCTCAATTGTTCCCAAATTAATGCCATTGTACTCCCAAAATAATATTTGTTGCACCCATGGAGATAGCATACATTGGGAAATCAAGGTGGTAATCTTTCATGGATAATTTAATGGTGTGGCATTTTCCAGAACAACCAATAGTACCACCATCTACAATTAAGACCTGAAACTCTGGAGCTAGATATATAAAACAATTTTGATGAGTAGCCAACTTTTTGTTGATGAAATTATGAGTACTGCCTAAATCAATCAGCACTACTACTTTATGCTTCTTTAAGAAACTCACTACCTTGAGAGTTTGTGGGGCACTAAAACTTGAGAGTACATGACAAGAAATTATTGGCTATGAATCATGTGATTACTCATTTGACTCCCGATAACCCTCTAATATTTGTTCCTCCTCTTCTTCCTCACTCAAACCTTCAATATAGAAAAAAATATTTTCACTGCATTTATGTTATTGACTATATTTTCTATCACAATTGAAACACAACCCATTTTCTCTCTTCTCCTCAATTTGTTATGAATTCAACATAGTAGGTTGATGTAATGCACGTATAAGAGAGCTCCTTTCTCTTATGTTTACAATCCCTTGTCACCTATTGGCCAAAAACTTCTCCTCAATTTTTCTTTCCATAAGTATCACTTGTGACAACGATTGTGGTTGGAAAAATAATACTTCATATTTAATGTGGTCCTTTAAACCTCTAGAAATAATTCCTTCATTTGTTTTTTGACATTCTCCACTCTTAGACAAAGGGCTTGAAATTTTTGAATATATTCCTTGATCATACCTATTTTTAAATTTCATGAGTTGGTAGAAGTAGCTATCAATAAAGTTATCTCCATAAGGATAGAAAGTTCCTCTTAAAAAATTACCATTTGACCACACAACCATTCTTTGTCTTCTCATCACATAACAAACGGTACCAAATAAATTGATATGGTTCCAAGTATAATGATGTCATAGCCACCTTATGTTCGCTAGGAACATGATGAAGATAAAAAAATGCTCCATTTGGCAAAGCCAATTGGTTGGATCCTTTCCATCAAATTTTCTCATATTCAACTTGGGTATGAATTTCCTAGGCATAAAATTATTAAAGGGATGATCTTTTTTGAAACCTAAGTCAAGCCCAAAGAATTAATGTCCAACAAAAGTATTATCTTCCACCTTGCTAGGTGAATCTTTGCCCTTATACTTCATCCCCTAAATAATTGTGTCCAAAATCTTATAATTTTTTTTTATATCATTCCTAATTGATGAAATTTCATCCTTGACCTTGTTTATTTCACCATTAGCATTACTATCCACAATTTCTACCTCATCCTTATTTGAAGATTTATCAGGTGTGGTAGCATTATTTTTGCCTCTTGTTGCAGGCCCTATCATGATAGTAGAAAATATTTTTTTAGTAAATCACACAAATAAAGTCAAAATAATATGAAAGTTTTATTGTAACTTACTAGGGCTTGGGTCAAAATTTCCTAGAAAAGTATCTCAAAAAATGGGTTTTTTACAACCTTGAGAGTGAATTTGTTGGAAACCCTAATTCTATAATAAATCACTTAATTCTTCTCCAATATCTTTTAAGTTTAGATTGTAGTCTCCTCTCTTCTTAAAAACTCTACTAAAAATCAGGAACCAATTAAGTAGGATTTGGGAGATATGTGATTTCCAAATAAATTGGGTAGAAACCCTAGTTCTACAATAAATAACTCAATTCTACTCTAATTCCTTTGAAATTTGAATTGTAGTTGAGTGAATATGTTATTTGAAAACCCCTTAAAAATAAGAAAAAATTACCAAAATTTGAGAGATATGTGCTTCCCAAAATGACCTCTAGTATTAAGAAAATACCTTGTCTCATGGTGCCAATAACATGCTCTAATACCACTTGTAATGAAATAACTTCCACAATAGATGATATAATATGAAATGCGTGGAAAATACTTGATGATAACTAAGAATAAAAAGCCACTTTGAGGGGGAAAACCTTCATATATCTCCAATGAAAACACAATTCACAATCTAATAGTCAAATAAGACTCACTACCTCCTATATATATCCAACTTATGCCTAGGATATCACCCAGTCCAACTTAGATGACCCTATATAAGACTTAGACCATTCTAATTAACTAAACAATAATATAATAATGATAATATGACTTAATTAAGAGTTAAGATAGTCACAAACCAACTATTCATAACTTTATGTATTCTAATATTAAGGGTGCAACAACCACCATGTGAATTTTAAAGTTGTGGATCCAACAAATCACTACACACCAAGTATAGTTTCTTTAATTCTATCCATGTAATATTACACCAATAAGATATCACTTTGAAATATCATCTTCAACAAGGTTTTGGAAAGAATAATTTAAGCCCTTAAGAAAAAATATGTCACTATTTAGAGGTCAACACATTATTATCATCCTCAACCTTGAAACTACCTAGATCCATTATAATATTCACTTATGAGCCCTAGAAATGTTCAGTTTCTCTGCTTTATTTTCATTTTTTAATCTTATTTTTGCTAAGTTTCAAATACATTTCCAAACATTTTTATATATTTTAAGTATTTAAAATAATTGAAGATGATATACTATGTGGATGAATGATTGTGTGATCTTTGGATGTCTATGGAATTTGGTAGATTTTTATGATTAATTATAGGTGTTAAATAATGAAAAATTCCTTTGAAATAAGACTAACCCCTATAGTGAAGAACCTGTCAACCCGCAACAAAAGGATTTGTGACCCGTAGTAGAAGGATGTCGATCTACCACAATCAAAGGAAGTGATCAACCACAACACATGTATTTTTACCTCGAATTTGATGTAGGTGATGGTCTAGAAATGTGAACATGAATATTCATGGATCATTCCATATTTTTAAATTTTATTATTAATAAATGGTGGAAGAAATATGAAGTTTTCTTTAACATTGGATTAAATCTTATAATAAAGGATGTCTTGTTAAGGTAGGATTTCAGTTACAACAATCTTCTTAATTGGTGTAGAGTCCTTATCAAACTCTTACACTCTTACTTCCACTTACTTTTAGTTTTTTGTTAAAGCTACAAACTTGGTCCTTTTCCCATTTTTTAAAGGGTTGGCAGTTGTTGATAGTGTTTTTTTAGTTCTAGAATAAGAGGACTCTCACATATCCCATATATAGGGATGATCTTGTGAGAAACCGGATAGCAATATTTTGTATGAATTAGATTGAATGTAATCTTATTACTCTATTTTTAAGTCTGTAAATGTTTGAATTAAAATAAATAAGGATACTTCAATTTCATGAATCTTTGAGTTAATATTCAAAATAATATATTGTGGATTGCAGTAACTCAAGCAAGGGCCACTTGAGGTACTATAAATCCATGTTAGTTTAGATTATTAGTTAGATTATGAATTGTAATTTCTAAATTGTAAGTTTTGAATTGTGATTTATAATTTACGTTACATTGAATGCTATTTAGAAATTAGTTGAATTGGGTCATATTGCATCATAGAGTCATAAGTTACAATCAGTGTAGGAATAGTCATATGTATCAGTTACTACTGTTAATTACAACAATTAGTATTCACTTACTCTATTTTCTACATAAGAGTTCTTTCAAGTTAAGTAGCCCTTAGATGATTTTTTTGTAGTTCATTTGTCTATACTCAATCAATTAATATAGTTTATGATTCTTAACTGCACATATAATTCCAACATCATCTCAAGATTACAACTCCCTGGTTGATAATTTAATGAAGCACCTCTAGAACAATGAACTGCTTAACTTGGGATATGTAGGTCCGTTAAGTTGTATGAATGCTATCTATCTTATTTAATTAGACATAGGGGAAGCTCTACATTTTTGGCACCATTGCCAGAGATGGTGCTAGTTTCAAAATTATTCATTGTGTTTTAATTCAATTACATTGTTTTCATAATTTAGGAATTTCCCAATTACAACAATTAGGATTAGTATAAATTTTTAAATCATACCCAAACTACTCACTAATAGTGTGCAAGAATTTAATCTAGATCTCAAGATACTATTGTATGTGGAGACAAATAAATTCTTTGGGAAGGTTTCTCCCCTCAAATCGAGAAGAATTTGAAGATACTAGTGCAAGCATAGAACTAATCGAGGGAATCAATGATATATAATTATCCCTCACACTAGTACCTGCTCTAGACTTAGGGAGAACTTCCATAAGGCATATTGACATTATGGCAGAGAAAATTATTGATAATCTAGAAAAGCTTGTTACATTCGAGTTCCAAATTAAAAATCAAGAACGAGAAACTTCTCTCAAGAATATACCTCCCTCGACCTTGCCCAATTTATATAGATTAATTAAAAATATCCAGACACATTGTTGTTTGAGTTTGATGTTCTATTCAAAATTTATGATTACACCACAAATTCTCAGAGATTAAAAATCTTCCCAACCTTATGCAGAGAAAGGAGGTAAAGCTTCACACAAACACAATTAGATCAGTTCCAAACAATATTCAGTCTCAAAAACCTCAATTCAACGCTCAACTCACCAATTCACCTTCACTACCTTGTAGCATTCACAATAGAGAAAATTGTTCATATCTTCTCAAAGACAACTCAAACCCACAAACCCTTGACCTTTTTAGACACCCATTAAGGCCTTCAAAAACATATTAGGCCACTTTGGACCAACATCACCAAAACAATGTTGTTGCGTTGCCCTCCTTGGCCAATTAGGCCTATTTTCCAAAGCAAGTGCACTCTAGACTACCTTCCAATCCCAAAACTCTATGAAAAGTCCTTTTTCAGACCTCAAAACCTCTTAATCAACAATTTTTATCCTCTAGAACGTTTCCCTAATCTCCAAACCAAGAAACCCTTGTTTTAGGCTTTCCTACACTTGAAACATGGAGGGTTTCATGAAGCTACAACCCCCAAGACTTCACTCTCCAAAGTCACTAAAGCTAGTATTTTTGTGAGGAGTAAATGAAGATTGCATGGAAGCATTAAACCTCATAGGAGTAGGGGATATTTCTCAATTTACTTTTGATGAAATATGCTAGGTGTGTAGAAATTATTCAAGGTCATCCATGAGGAAGACCAAGGGTACTAGAGTCTTCTCTTCCACCAAAACATTGATGAGTGTTTCTAGGGTGAAACTAAGTAACCTTCTATCCAACATGAAGGGGGGTATGATAAGCCATCTAGCTACCCAATTGGATAATTTATGCATCAAAAGGAAACACAAAGAAAAATAGGCTTCTCTCATTGAATATTGTCCACACTTTCGCCAAAAAGGTTAAACTATAAATGCAAAAATAGTGCCAACATTTTTTAGGAGAAGCAAAGGAAACCTAAATTTCGTACCTTGGAGGATGAGAAAGGAAAGGTGTTTTATATTTCTTAGTACAAGCCATGAAAACAAAGACAATGCATGCTTTAATATCCCTTGTCTAATAATGTATCCTTTCCTGGGAGTAATACAAACTTCTCTAACTAGAATAATCAACCCTGGAATAGCATGCAAAATCAACAATGGCCAATGAACCAGTCATCTAATCAGGATCCATAGTAGGGAATGTAATGACCACAACCATACTAAGCCTCAAACTATAATTAAGAATGATAGTTCTTGCAAAACAAATGGCCACCACAATGGCATGGGAACTAGCAATGGTAGAACCAAAATTTCAACTACCCGCAACCACAACAATCTTTACAACAACTCACCATAATGCCAAATCTAGCCATATTTGCCCCAATGAAACCAAGATCACCTCAATTTCTTGCTCAACCTGCATGAAACCCTAACAATAATATTGTTCAATAGGCTTACACTAATGAATCTATCCAGTACCCAACCTATGGGGTTGAGGTTAGTGATGTCCACCTACATTTAGGAATAATTTTTGTTGGACCATCATCCCCTCATATCATAGAACTTACATATGAATAACTGACAATAGAAACCACTGAAAAATACATAGAGAAACCTGAACAAGGTAAGTCACAACAAGACATCACAAATAAGGAATCATCATTTCTAGAAAGACTAACAACCCAAAATCTTCCTTCAAAACCTAAATTTGATTTCTTGAGCCAACTTAAGAATTTGTGTGTAAAGATACCTTTGATTCAAGCCACTAAATAAGTTCTTATTTACACAAAAACTATGAGGGAATTATGCCCCAAAAAACTAGGAAAGAAAAGAAAAGACCCCCAAACTGTCCATATTTTAGGACAATTGGCTAATTTATGTTAGGCAACATAGTTGTACCAAAATATGTAGACCTTGGGATTCATGTTGTAGATTTATAAATTAATAGCGCACTTATCAAAAACACCCTAATTGACTTAGGGGAAACCATAATAATAATGACAAGAGAAACAATGCAAAAAATTCAACTGATAAACCTTAGAACCACACCTACTATTTTGCAATTAGCAAATAATTCAACCATCAATCCAAAAGGTATTATCGAATATTTGGTTATCACGTTAGATTCATGGGAATATCTAGCAGACTTTTTAGGTTTGCAGCCCAAAGCCAACCTTAGAGGATACCCCTTGATCTTAGGTAGGTCATTTCTAGCAACTGTAGATGCATTTATTGGATGTAAATCTAGTAACATGATAGTTTCCAATGGGAACATGACCAAAAAAATGGTCCTCTACCCATTTGCACAACCACATGCAGAATTGGAACAAATTGTTTGACCAACCATGCAAGAAGATGACCAATACTCCCTACAGACACTTATGACTATAGAATGCAACCTAGTGATTGAAATTTGGGATGAAGATGAAATTATTATGCATATTATGTAAAATTCTTATGGTAGGGATCCACAACAACACTATTGTATAGAATTCTTATACTATCCCTTATACAATATCATACCTACAAACACCTTTTAGACCACTTCTCAGCTATTCCATACACTACTCACACACAATTTCAATCTTAATCTGTCAAGGCCAGAAGTTTCTTCTGTCATCTGTCAAGGCCGAAAGTTTCTTCTGTCATGACTTCTACCATAACTATGGAAGTAACACTAGGCATAACACTCAGTGTAAATAACCAATTGACAATATCCCAACAATCTATATTACTTCCAGTGTTGCAAGCACACACAACAACATTCACCTGGGAATATCATTATATGAAGGGTATAGATCCTAGTCTATGTATGCATAGAATTTGCATTAATGAAGGATACAATCTAGTCAAACAACCATAAAGAAGGATGAACCTAGTTGTGTGAGATATAGTCAAGACAAAATTGCAAAATTTATTAGATACAAGGTTCATTTATCCCATATCATACAATCAATGGGTTTCCCCATTAGTAATTGTGCCTAAAAATGAGGTAAATGGAGGGTATGTGTAGATTATAGTGAGCTAAATGCATCCACAAGGAAGGATCATTTTCCTATTCTTTGTATTGATCAAGTGTTGGATTCACTAGTGGGGAAGAAATATTTTTCTTTCCTAGATGGGTTTAGTGGATATAATCAAATAAAGATAGCTCCAAAAGACCAGGACAAAACCACTTTTACTTGTCCATGGGGTACATATGCTTATTTAGTTTTACCATTCAGACTATGTAATGCACCTGCAATATTCCAAAGAGCAGTCCTGAGTATATTTTTAGAATTTTCACATAACTCCATGGAGTTTTATACGGATGATTTCACCACTTATGGAAACTCTTATGAAGAAGCATTAATAAATTTGGAGAAATTCCTTCAAAGTTGTCAAGATTACAACCTATTTTTAAGTCATGAAAAATTCTTCACAATGATGACTAAAGGAGTGGTCTTGGGAGACTTTGTGTCTTGTAGAGAGATTCAGGTGGATCCTAAAAAAATAGAGATGGTCTCTAGTCTACCTATTCCCCAAAAGAAAAATGATGTCAAGAGTTCCCTTGACCATGTAGGATATTACAAAAGTTTTATTAAAGATTTTAGTAAAATAATAGCCCCATGTTTGTTCTTTTGTCTAAAGACAGTGAATTTGAATGGAAAATTTCCTACTAAGAATCTTTTGAAAGCCTCAAAACAACTCTCACAAGGATACCTATTTGGAGAGGCCCTAATTGGACAATCCCTTTCCATATATATACTTGATGCTTCTGATTTTTTCATAGGTATTGTTATAGGACAGAAAGAAGGAAATTTGAAGTGTGGCATTTACTATATCAGTAAGAATCCCCAGGTTGTTGAACTCAACTACACTGTTATTGAGAAGGAAATGTTAGCAGTGGTACATGCCATTAACAAATTTAGACATTATATTACTGTATATTTTGGTTTTGTTCATACAAACCACACAAAAATTAGATATTTGATGAAAAAATATCTGGTTGGTGGCAGAATCGTTAGTTGGTTATTGTTACTACAATATTTTGATATCACCATTGTTGATAAACTAGAGAAAGCATAGTGGTTGATTTCCTTTCCAAGCTGCAAATCAAAGTAGACGATGAAGTTGTAGATGATTCCTTTACATATGAACACTCGTGTTTCCTCTCTATGAAAACACCTTGGTATGTAAACATAGCTAACGGGTATGACATGCCTAGGGAGATAGTCATAGACTAAGGACCCCAATTTACTTCTCATTTGAATTATAAGTTATTCAAGGAATATGATGTTAGACATAGAAATTCAACCCACTACCATCTATAATAAAATAGGCAAGTAGAAGTCACAAACACGAAGATAGAGGTCATCTAACAAAAATAATTCAAATGCATCGAAATGACTGGGCGACAAGGTTACTTGAAGTTGTCTCGACATATAGTGTTGAACACACCTAGATACTGAGGGGGGAGTGAATCAATATCTTCAAAAATTAAACCCTTCAGCACAATGCAAGTTCAGTCTTCTAACAAGATCACCAACCCTTAAACAAATCAACAACTCTTAAAAAGATCAACAACAATGAAAGATAAAGCAATGAATACACATGCACAAGATAACACCAGATATATGTGGAAAACCCAAGAAGGGAAAAACCACGATGAGAAATATCACAATATATGAATAAGATTAAAATTTGTTTTAAGGCTCACTTCCTAAGGAAGCACACTGCTCCTTGAAGGACTTGCAAGCTAAGGTGCAAAACCTTAGGGCAAGATACAAGGACTTATAGGTTGAGGAGCACAAACTCAGGGCAAGATACAAGAACTTGAAAGCTGAGGTGCACAACCTCAAGTCAAGATACAAGGACTTGCAGTTTGAGGCACGCAATCTCAGGGAAGATACAAGGACTTGCAAGCTGAGGCACACAACATCCCAAGTCAGCAACAAGGAAACATGTAGAAGAAGCGTGTAGCACATTACTAGTTGGCCCAAAAACACATCTTCCAATGTAAATTACTCAATGTGGTTCTCAACAAGATAGGGTAGGACCCAAACACATCTTAGCACAACCTCAATTTTTGACGCAAACCCCAAGCACATAGCACAAGCTAGAGAACAAGCCCTATCAGCCAAACATCCACAAATCACCCAAAAAACTGACTCAAACAATATGCAGCACCAAAGAGATCAACCATTGATGTTCAGTCTAAAAAGAGACATTCCATGAACATCCAATAATACTTCCATATACTTATTTCTCACTATCATGCCAAAATTAGCTAGCGCAAACCAAACAAAGACATAACACTTCATCTTGGAAGCCTAGAAGACACAGTCATGAGATAGAACATTTAAAAACCAACTTGCGGTATACTTCATCACATGAAAGCTGAACTGAGACACTGCATAAACACTAAAATCATGTCTATCAAGTTGCAAGAATAGAAAAAATAATGTAGGGAAATGTGGAGTAGTTTCCAAACTAGTCCTAACAAGCAACCAAACTACCAACCCATTGCAATTACTAGAGACCACTTCGAAAAAACTAGTGACCTAAAAAGATAGGAATACAACATCCAAATAACATAAACGTTGAATCCCAAACTGCAAGACCATATCTTCAAAAGCAGAGGAATGTGGAGCATTCTCCCAATCTTCCTTCAAATCAACTTCCTATAGCAAAAACCTTAATCAACATCCGGAGAACAAAACTTCCTTGTAGCAACACATACTTCCTTAGGAACAATAGGAGAGAGAATACAATGTACTAAAGACCATCAACAACATATCCCCACCATCATCATTACTTCTAATCTTTATCTTAACATTTCTAATCCTCATCTTAATATATCACCATGATATCATCTATACTCAATACAACTTTAATTGACATCAAACAAGGCATGAAATCCAACCATGAACATCAACAACATCACTGTTAGCACATCATCATAATATACCATCAACATACAAATGTAAAAATCAATGATAACTCAAACTAAGTGTTGAAATCAATAAAAAAATTAGGTAACATATGTTCAACAATCTCCCCCTTTGGCATTGATGGCAACACACACCTGCTCATTCTCCCGCTTTGACTTCAAGGGAAAAGGGGAAAGGTCTTCATTTAAATTAGTAGAACATTCTCAACAACTGCACTTCTCCTTTAAATAATTATACATTCTTCCCCTATCAGTGAAAACCAACCAACTACCTACTCTCCCTGGGAGGTAGCTCACATCAATCCATGAGAAAAGGATATGACATGAATTTCTCCACTTTGATAGATGCACTATCTATGCATCTAATTAGAATAAGGAGGAGCAATAACCCCTAACTTCTAATGGAGATACCCAAAATTATCCTTTGAAAGTTCCTTAGTGAAGATGTCTGCAATCTGATGCTTAGTAGGAACATACTCCAATATGAGTTCTTGCTCTACAGCCTTCTCTCTTAGAAAGTGATACCAGATAGAAATATGTTTGGTCCTTGAATGCATCATTAGATTCTTGGAAATTTTTATTACACTGGTATTATCACATAATATGAGAATGGGTTCATCATACACCACCTTTAAATCCTTCAAAATTTGCTTCATCCAAAGCACCTGGGTGCAACAAGATGCTACAACAATATACTTAGCTTTTGTTGTGGATGGCATTGAGTCTTGCTTCTTACTAAACCAAGAAACCAATCTATCTCCTAAGAAAAATGCACTTCCATTGGTGCTTCTCCAGTCATCCACACACATCCTTCCCAATCAACATTAGTATAAGCTCTCAAAGAAAAGTTATCATCCTTCTTATACCACAAACCATAATCTAGAGTTTCCTTAAAATATTTGAATATTCTTTTTACTTCCTTCTCATAATTTTTCTTAGTATTAGCTTGATATCTAGGAACCAAACATACTACATGCATAATATTAGGTCTAGAAGCATTCAAGTATAATAAATCTCCAATCATAGACCTATAAAGAGTTTGATCAACATCAGGTGACTAATCAGCCTTGCTCAACTGACAGCTAGTAACCATAGGAGTACATACTAGTTTGGAATCCTACATGTTGAACTTCTTCAACATCTCTCTAACATACTTAACCTAATAAATAAAGATACCATCATCTAGTTGAATAATTTGAAGCCCAAGGAAGAAAGACAACTCACCAATCATAGACATCTCAAAATATTTTTACATCTCATCTAGAAACCTCTTACACATATTATCATCTCTACCAAATATGATATCATCAAATATACAACCATCAAAATCTTGTCTTCCTCTACCTTAATGTAAAGATTACTATTTGTGGTACCTTTCTTGAAACCTTCCTAAAGTAAGTACTTATCCAACTAAGCATACCAAGCTCTAGGAGCTTTCTTAAGTCCATACAAATCTTTCTTGATTATACACACCATGTACAAATATTTTGATAGTTGGAAACCATCTGGTTGCTCAATGTAGACCTCTTCCTCTAAATCACCATTCAAGAAGGTTGACTTGACATCCATCTGATAGACCTTGAAATTCTTATGAAAATCAAAGGAAAGAAATATCTTGATTTCCTCCATTTTGGATACTAGAGAAAAAGTATCCTCAAAATAAATACCTTCAACTTGTGAATAACCGTTACACACCAATCTCACTTTGTTCCTTACAAATTCACCATCTTCATTCAACTTGTTCTGGAACACCCACTTTGTTCCTATAACATTCTTATCAGCCGGTCTAGGAACCAATTCCCTTGTCTGATTCTTTTCTATTTGATTCAATTCTTCTTCCATTTCCTTCTCCCATCCTTCATATTTTCCAGCATCAACAAAGGTCTTGGGCTCTACCTTTGACAATAAGAAAAAAATCACTTGCTCACTTTCTTTTGCAAGCCTTCTATTGGTTTGCACACCTTCATTCTTATCTCCAATGATCTGATTTATTGAATTATTCTTTTGAACATACTTTTCTAGATTCTTAGGGGCCTTTTCTAATTCTCTTCCCTTCTCTTCTTTCTCTTCTTCTTCTTCTTCTTCAATGTAGGGAGGTATATCAGATTCACAAACTTCTGGTTCTTGTGATATCTGACACAAATATTCATCTACCTTAACATTTGTGCTTTCAATCATCTTTCCCAATCTCTTCTTGTAGCATCTATAGGGCTTTCTTTCGATTGAGTAACCAAGGAAGATCCCTTCATCACACCTTGATTCAAAATTTCCCAGGTCTTCTTCATCTCTCGTGATGTAGAAATTACTACCAAAGACCCTGAAGTATCTAATAGTGGGAGGTATTTCATACCATAGCTCATAAGGGGTCTTAGTGCTATTGACCCTCAATTGTACTATGTTAAATAGGTAGACAACAATGTGAACTGCTTCCTTCCAATACATATCAAGCATATTTGCATCTTTCAACATTTCCCTAGCCATCTCTTTCACAGTCCTATTCTTCTTCTCCACTACCCCATTATGTTGAGGGGTCCTAGGAGTAGACAGATGTCTCCTAATACCATGATCTTCACAAAACTTTTCAAATTCATTTGAATTAAATTCACCTCCTTTTTCAAATCTTAAGCATTTGGTCTTAGCATTCATTTCATTCTCAATTTTTGCTTTGAAAATCTTAAACTTATCAAAATCTTTTGATTTTTCTCTTAAAAATGTAACCCATCATTTGAGAGTAATCATCAATAAGCAACATGAAATACATTTCACCTTGTTGACTCTTTGTTATTGTAGGTCCGTATAGGTCAGTGTGAATCAACTCCAATGACATTGTATAAGAGTACTCCTTGCTCTTGAAACTTATCTTTGTATTCCTTCCCATTTGACACAACTTATATAATGTGTTTGTAGGCTTGGTTATCTTAGGCATGTCTCTCACCACATGAGTAGAGTTGATCTTCACCATATTTTAAAAGTTGATGTGTCCCATCCACTTTTTCCACAACCAACACTCACCGGATTGAGCCAATAAATAGGTTCTTCCATTTGCCTCCTTTAGATGATAGACATTTCCATTTGTCCTAAAACCTTCTATAACTAATCTTTTGGACCCTACCTTCTTGATCTCACAACCTTTGGCATGAAATGTAAGGTTGTATCCTTTATTACACATCTAACTAACATTGAGGAGATTGTGCTTCATCCCTTTGGCATAGAGGACATCCTCAATCTTTTTCTTTCCATTAATGATTATAGAACCCTTTCCACAAATTTGTGTTGACTCGTCACCACCAAACTTAACATCACCATTCCACTTCTTAAGGCTAATGAACTTCCCCTTGTCACCAGTCATGTGGTTAGAGCAACCACTATCAATTACCCAAGCATTTTCTTCTTCTTTTGCATGAAAAGTAGCACACACAACCATTGTTTTTTTCATTATCTTTGTTAACCTGCAAGGTACCAAACTTCTTACATTTTTTGATATCACTCTTTTTATCACTAACTTTCAAGGCCATGAAGAGTGTTTCATCATTTTAATCATTATGATCCTCATCTTCTAAAGAACAACTACTCTCCTTAGAATAAAGACTTTTTTTGAACTTCTCTCTTTTTTTGCTATCCTCTGATTCTTTCAAAGGACATTTGGAGGCAAAATGACCAATTCTCTGACAATTGATACACTTGAAAGGTAACTTACCTTTGTATTTACTGGTGTCCTTCAATATTTTTACAAATTATGTTTCTCCCTCATCAAAGTCAATATACTAATCAATTGTTTCATCTTCTACCTTCTTATTGACTTCAAATGTTGCTTCCTTCTTTGGAGCATCTCTTTCAAACTCTCTCATTTCAAAAGCTGTGAGAGCACCAAAAAATTGATCTACTAAATAGTTATCCAATTTCTTAGAATCCTCAATAGCAGATACCTTATGACTATAAGATTTAGGGAGAGATATCATAACCTTCTTCACAATCTCATCTTCTTTCACTTCTCTACCAAGACCTTTGATGCCATTAACTACTTCATCCACCTGGAGCATATAGCTAGCAATATCTTCATCCTCTATCATCCTCAAGGTCTCAAATTTTCTCTTGAAGTTTTGCATCTTGACTTTCTTCACTTTAATTTCTCCTTCATAAATGTTGCTAATTTTTTTCCAAAAATCCTTAGTAGAACTGCAATTCATCCTTTAGAAGTTCTAAATCAACTAACCCACTCATGATAGCATTATTTACCTTTGAATTATTCTCATATAACTTAATCTCAGCTAGATTTGTTGGAGGAGCAGCATGAGCATTGTAACCATCCTTGACAGAATGCCAAACACAAAACTCTAGAGAGGTTAGATAGGTTTCTATTCTTACTCTCCAAAAGGTGTAATTTGTTCCATCAATCCTAGGTACCTTGTAAAATCCATCTTTTTCTGTATCATACCTTCCTCAAGTGGTTAAGATCCTTTTGAGAAACTTGGATCTAATACAATATTTTTTAACACACCCGAATACAAAAAGGCAAGGGGTTAATCAATATCTTCAAAACTTAAACCCTTTAACACAATGCAAATTTGGTCTTATAACAAGATTGAAAACCCTTAAACATATCAACAACTCTTAAACAAATCAGCAAAAATTAAAGATAAAGCAATGAACACACATGCACAAGATAACACCAGATATACATGGAAAACCCAAGAAGGGAAAAACCATGGTGATAAATCTCACAATATATGAATAAGATTACAATTTGTTTTAAGGCTCGTTGCCTAAGTAAGCACACTGTTGCCTGAAGGACTTGCAGGCTAAGGTGAACAACTTTAGGGCAAGATATAAGGACTTGCAAGCTGAGGCACACAACCTCAGGGAAAGATACAAGGACTTGCAGGCTGAGGTGCACAACCTCAAGGCAAGATATAAGGACTTGTAGGTCGAGGTGCACAACCTCAAAACAAGATACAAGGACTTGTAGGCTGAGGTGCACAACCTCAAGGAAAGATACAAGGACTTTCATGTTGAGGCACACAACATCCCAAGTCGGCAACAAGGAAATGTGTAGCACATTACCAGTTGACCCAAAAACACATGTTCCAATGGAAATTACTTAATGTGGTGCTCAAAAGGATATGGCAGGACCCAAACTCATCTTAAGACAATCTCAATTGTTGGCAGAGACCCCCAAGCACATAGCGCAAGCAAGAGAACAAAACCTGCCAACCATACATCCACAAATCACCCAAAAAAGCAACTCAAACAATATGCAACACCAAATAAATCAACCATTGATGTGCGGACCATAAAGAGACATTCGATGAACATCTAACAATAATTCCAAATACTTCTTTCTCATTGTCATGTCAAAAGAAGCTAGTGCAAACCAACTAGAGACAACACACTTCATCCTGGAAGCCCAAAAGACACAATCATGAGATAGAACATTTAGAAACCAACTTGTGGTAAACTTCATCACGTGAAAGCTAAACTGAGACACTGCACAAACATTGAAAGTACATATCTCAAGCTACAGAAAAGAAACAACACAAATAAATGCAGAGCATTTTTCGGACCAGTCTTGACAAGCGACCAAATTGCCAACCCACTG
This sequence comes from Sequoiadendron giganteum, assembly GCA_007115665.2. Lineage (NCBI taxonomy): Eukaryota > Viridiplantae > Streptophyta > Pinopsida > Cupressales > Cupressaceae > Sequoiadendron > Sequoiadendron giganteum. Next base: position 535,655,551 of record CM021105.1, read on the forward strand.
CAATTACCAGAGACAACCTTGGCAACACTGGTGACCTGAAATGATAGGAGTGCAATGTCCACAGACAATAAACACTGAATCCCAAACTGCAAGTCCATATCTTCAAAATTAGAGGAATGTAGAGAATTCTTTGAATCGGTCTTCAAAGCAAATTCTTGTAGTAGAAACCTTCATCAACATCTGGAGACCAAAAATTCCTTACAAGTAGCAACAAATACTTCCTCAGGAACAACAGAAGGGAGAATACAACATACATCAGCAACATATCCCCACCATCAACATTACTTCTAATCCTTATTGTTGTGCATGTTTTGCACACACACCTCGCTGTGGGCAGGCACCCAATCTTTTTGCTCCTAACGGGTTGCTTTTCTCTTGTCTCGTTTTGCGTGCCCCTTTCTTGGAGCCTAAATTGGTCATGTACTGTCAAATGATAAAATTCCCTTGACCAAATTCACCTACCTGAGTTTTGCTAAGTCTTTTGCTTTCACGAAGGTGCCCCTATAGTTTTCCCTTCGCCCGTTGCTCCGATGTCCTCCAGGCCTCGTCCCTACGTGCTCATTTCAATTTTTTCCTTCATTTTTGACTTTGGGCACAGGTTTCCTATGGATTTGGGATGTTTATTTGGTGCCTAAGTGAATTGCGAGGGTTTCGTTAAGTTTCAGGAAGTTGCAAAATTTTCATTCTTGAACTCCACCCCTCTATGGTCATTTCTGGAACTTTGTCCCTCCTTTGCCATTTTGTCTTTCGTCAACCCCCGGTGGGCTCCAAGAACCTGGCCCCTCCATGGTTGTTTCTGGAACTCCACCCCTCTGTGGCCATTTCTAGAACTTCGTCCCTCCTTTTCCATTTTTCCTTTTGTCTACCCCCGACGTTCTAGCTCCCGGAACCTGGCCCCTTTGTGGCCATTTCTGGAACTCCACCCCTTCATGGACGTTTTTGGAACTTTGTCCCTCCTTTTTCGTTTTTCCTTCCCTTTGGGTCTCACGCATCCCCCTACTGCATGAGCAACAAACGATAAAACTTAAGTCCCTTAGGCATCATGGGGTCCCAGAACTCCATCCCCGAAATGCCGCCTCACCATGCTTGTTCCAAACAACAAACTCCAAACATCATTTTGGCCAGGGAAGTCCGACTTCTCGGGCCTAGACCATCCAAACTCCCTCCAGTAAACTGCTAATGGAAATTTAGGCTAAATATTATGATCTTTTGATCATGCATGGGTGAATCTAACAAGGATTTTGTAAGATTTGACTAATGCTTGCCTTGATTTGTGTATGAAAGCACTTACAACACTTCATGCATGTAGGTTTCTAGAAGCCTACCACAGGTCCGTCGGGGAGACCCATTGAGAAAGTTGAACAAGGAAAAACACATAGCTCCTATCACCATTCACTTTATGCCCACCTCTCTTCGTAGCACCCATCAACAGAGCTAGCATTAGAAGAAGGCCTATGCCAAGGAAGTCAATGACAAAAAGCAAGGGGGGTGGCCTTGAAGATGCATAAGGGATTTGTCCTACTTTTCACCAAATGATGGTGATCTTTAAGGGGCTGTCCACTTGAATTGGGGGCAACCAATCCATTCATGACATTCGTTGACGGCCCTATTTGATCCAATGAAGAATATTGCAAGTCCATCAAGCAAAGGGTAGCTTTCAGGGAGTTTCAGCTACAGCAAAAGGGAAATCAACAAGAGGACAAAATTGCTACAGTGACTTGCCACTACAAGAAAAATTAGGGAAAAGACAAAAGATGTATTTTAAATTGTTGAATATTGTGGGGTAGGTGAAGCCCTAATGTAATTGAATCTGAGCCACATAATGTAACTCAATCCTAGCCATTCATTTGGGCTTTGGAAAACTATAAATAGGGGTCTTCCCCTCATTTGTAAAGGGTTGAAGATTTGGTGTAAAAGCATTTTGCAGCAATAGAAAGCAACATTGCATGATTTATGGGTGTTTCCTTTTGAGTTTTCTCATTATGTGTGCATGGTTCTACTTCCCTTGTTAGTTTAGTAGTTAGTTGTTTTGAAGGGAAGTGATGATGGTGTTTGTTGTTACAGTATTTGATGAATTTCTAGCTCATGCTTTTTGTGGTTTGTTGATGATGAATCACTTTGTAAAGCTAGTCTTAGCTTCTTTACTTTATTGTTGCAACTTAGTTCACTTGCATGTTCATGATGTGTGTATGCAAACTGAAAATCTGCAGTCCTTAGAAGATTGCACTGGTTTTGTGTAACTGTAGCATCCTTTTGGCCACGCAAAACCCAGTTTAGAGAGTTTGTCTACTGTAGCAGCCTCCATGATCACTGTTCATTCGTAGTTTCAGGTCTAGGAACTTACTCTCTTCCCTGCTCTTTTTCCTTTTTTTTAATAGGTAACTTTAGGCAAGGTTCATTGCACATTATAAAGTTAAATCCAACGATAAAAAGGAGATCAAGACTGTTGTTTGAACCTACAACAAATACACAACAACTCTCCCATCTTAAGAACTCCATTTGTAGACCCAACTTCCCACACTTTGTAACTCATCTGTAAGACTGCCTTGTGATTCTAGCAAATCACATAAATCAACTAAAATATTCCAAGCACTATCAAGACCTGACATTAGATGCCTTGGGATAGTGTTCTACAATTTTATTCTAGAAGATTGTCTTTCAAGAGAGGTGATGCACCTATGCATTACCTATGTTGAGAAGTGCATAAAAAAATACATCAACAGAACTAGTGCTAGAAGGAGGGCATGACATGTTGAGGCTACAAAGCTGAAAGTTGGTCCAAATTGAAAAGAGCACTTTCAAAGAAGAAATCTGAGATAGAGAGATCTCTTTTAATGCTGAAACATAAAATTAGAAAATTTTGAAGGCAAAAGAAGTTGAGTCAAAATGGAGTAGCATGTACAAATTGACATCACTCAGCTACATGCATATTTAAATAGAAGACTGAGGAAACTGTTGAAGCAATTCACATCAGTGGACAAGTGCATGATTCATTGCACTCACAGACACAACGAATTGGAGTGTCTAACATTCTTGGACAAAGTTGAAAGAGTCTTGCAGGGAGAAATTCCCTTTTGGGAAATCTATCAGCCTTTAGCCCCTATAGACCTGGAGGAAGAATTGACAACCATGCCAGTCAAGGCATTTGAAGAGCTGATCCAAGAATGTTTGGGCAGCAAAGACAGACCAAGATTGGAGGAAGTACTAATGTCAAGTTGGTGCAGATTTCACAATGCGCCACATTCAGAATTTACTTGTTTGTCGTGTGCAAACATCATCACCCAAGTCGAGGGCAGTTTGAACAAGTTGGAGCAGCCAACTGTCAAGGAGGATGAGTCATCCCATGAGGCAAAAAGTTTGTCAACATCTAGAGGACAACACCTTCAAGATGAACCAAGAAATCTAACACAAACTAGTGCGGGACAACGAACGTTGAAGCTGAAAATGAAAAGAAAGGAGCTAATTTTTGTAGGATAGTAGAAAGCTTTGATGAAAGTTCGGTCAGAAATAGGTTAGAAAACCTCTCCTTCATTAGCAAAGAGAATTCCCCCAATCTAGAAGAGGAGCTATTGACAGTTGACGATGAATCAACGAAGTTTGCAACAGCATATGCTAGGACAGCTGATGCAAATGCTGAGAATTGGAAAGAGGAAGAGGTTGACAACTTCAAAATAGCAGAAAATGATGATGAGAATATAAGTGAAATCAGATTAGAAGACCTCTCCTTCGTCAATGACAATGATCGAGAATCTGAAAATGAAAGTTTGGAGGAGTGGGAACAACCACTCACCACGACTGTCTACCATCAAGCTTCTTTTTCAAATGATGATGAGGACCCAGTAGCGGAAAGATATGACCAACTCGTCTCTAGATTAGCAAAGGATTGGTCAGAGCTGAAATACCAAGTGGATTTGGAGGTGCTACTATTTCCAAATCGATGCAGACTTCATGATTCATTGCACTCGGATTTCACATGCGAACTATGCCAAGCAGCCATCGAGCAAGTCAAAGAACAAGCAAGGCAACCAAGCACACCACTTCCTGCAGCTGCTTCAAGGATGGAACATGAGGATCAAGAGCCTGAGCCAAGTGACAACCTAGCTGAAGGTATTCCTCAAGAGGATGTTGGGACAACAATATAAGAGGGACAACAATACAATCTCAATCTTTCGAGTGATGAATTAGATCAAACAAGAAGGTTGTCCACCAGCCATCAAGAATTGCTCCCTCTTCAAGAGAATTTGTGCACCATGGATGATGGGCTTTATGGCGATTCTTTGGAGGGAAATTACTGTCGGGGATAAGGATTCAGTCTGTCATCAAGATAGGCATCTAAGACAGTAGTGCCTTAGTGATTTCAATTCAAAATCACAACAAAGACACAACCAACTATGCTATAAAGCAGAAACAAGCACAGTTGATCCCCCATTGATCCTCTGAGAGAAGTGAATGCAACAAGAAATAGATTCAACATAAACAGATACCATGAAAGACAAAAAGAATACACAAAGATATATGTGGGGAAAACCCTTTCAGGTAAAAACCCCACACTCCAAAATTTTGAGCCATTGTATTATTCAGCAACACAAAACCAGTTACAATACAATATCAGGCTCAAAGCCAATACAGGAGTTACATCTTGTTCTACCAGAGAAGTAATAGGTACCCGCAAGATTCCTCTCAGCTCCTCAGATGACTATCACAGCCCAATCATTCGGTGTCCAATGATTCCCATGTCCAGATCCAAGAGATAGAGTGTTCACAGTTACATTGCCTAAGCAAACTGCTCGAACACCCTCTCCATCTCTCTACAAATCTCTTCACAGTTTTGGCTCTCCAACTAGCAAGTCCAACTGCTGCAATCTCGCATCATGCATCATGCATTATGCTTGTAGCCCCATGCTCATGCATTCACATGCCCGTGCATCCTGCTCGCAGTCTCATGGTCGCGCATTCAGCTCGCACATCTCGCACTTGCACTGCAACCCATGACTCTTGCAGACTCATCGAACTTCCTTGCTTGAGAAATAATACATCTCTCATCCATTATGTAACTGACTCAACAAGAGCAAAGAAGACCATCCACAAATCATGCATCTGGTCGGATCTGACAGATCTCCCTGCAACGAGCTGCCCAGGCATTCAATGCCATTCCAAAAACAGGTTCAACTCCGCCAACCTTCGTTGACAAAACATGCAGCACAACAAGTTAGGTAACCATCCAATCACTATTCAACCAGGTGCCACGCGTCCAAGACCCATCAGCAATCACAGCTGACAGAGCAACCAAAATGGTCAAACAGACATCGGGCACGTCCAAGGCTTCAAGCCAAACCTAACACTATCGGAGTTGGAGTCGAAACAGGACTTCATCGAAAAAGCACACTGTCGGAGACGGAGACGGAATTGGAGTCGAAACATGACTCCACCGAAATTACAGGTTTAGGAACCAATTCGGTTCCACGTCCGCCCGCGGCAAAGAGGAACACATCGGAAACAGGACTGATCGGGTAAAGTCAACCCGAGGTTAAACTGAGACGGGAGCACAAACAATCAGAGTCAGAGTCGAGGACGGAATAGGAACAGAAATAGGACTTTACCAAAAGTCCAAGATTAGGAACCAAACCGGTTCCGGTTTTGCCTCCCCCAACTACAAGAAACAACAATCCAGAACCAAGACAAAGTGGAGGAAAACTCCCTGAGGAGAATCCAAACATCCAGAGGAACTAGATCACAAAAGCAAGAGTCGGACCCGGAGTCGAAACAGGAACAGAAACAAGAACATGGCAAACAGACATTGCCAACTTCCAAAACTAGTTCCACCTCCACCAGAACCAAGCGGAGAGCAACAGACTGCTGGAGCCGAATCCAGAGCCAAACCCGGAACATGACAAAAGGAACAATGTTAGGTTCCAATCCAGTTCCACCTCCGCCAGAACAAAACTCGAAGATCCAAGAAAGCGGGGAGCGGAGCTGGAGACGGAATGGGAACAAAACCCGGAATAAGGAAAACGGAACAATGCCAAGTACCATCCCGGTTCCGCCTCCGCTAGAACAAAAGACTTTGCCAAGGAAACAAGAGAATTCATCTAAGTCTTCAAAGGGGGTCACCAGAAAGTTGAGGCATAATTCCCAACAATTACGTAGTAGATTTTGGTCCCCTTGATGAGGTGCCATCAATTGATGGCTTCTTTCCATTGGGAGTTGTACTGCGGAGGTATGCTCATGATGAGGAAGAGCACATCCCAAAATTCGGTAGCGATGAAGACATACTCCTTGAGCCTCTGAACGGTGATGCAGTAGAGTTTCTAGATTGGGAGAGGGGTTCCTTCTCCATCTATAGAGATAGTGAGTAAGGGGAAATGAGTGAATGTCATGATGAGATGCATGAACAACAAAGAGAAGAAGACAAAGGTGGGGGTGTTGAGATTGTTGCCAACAGAGATGAAGCTCCTGGTCGACTACAAGATGCAACTTGGAGTCCTTCCGTTATGATCATTGTTGATCCTCCTTCATATTCAGATGGCTACAATAGGACAGATTCATGCATGCCATTATCCCACAACATTGAACACCACATAAATAAGGACAACACTTGGGAAAGGAAGTGGGACAACGTGCTGCCTTTTGAGGACAGCAATCAAGTGGACACTTGGTTTGCAGAAGATCAACGAGATGAGGTCTGTCTTCTCGAAGGACAACTGATAGGGATTGTCAATCCCACGCAAGACATGGAAGAAGTGTTTGCTGCCCTGTTCTCCCTACCTTATGTAGGATTGATGCCTAAAATGTTGCAGGATCTTGTGCCACCCTCTGAAGCTATCGATGCAATGATCGACAATGCAGTGCTCTCTCTCGATTGTCAAATGCTACCACCTCCATGTGACAACACCCAAGTTCTATCCTTCCTTGCTCTTGTTGATCTTCATAGCTTTATTTATCATTTTTATTATGGGAATAAGGGGAGACAAACGTGTTTATGGATTAACCATGGGTTTAGTGAGCCTCCTCAATTGTAGTCATTTGCTTGTGCATGCACTACGAAATCCAATGAGCGTTGATGTCACCTTGCCTTGCCTAAACATAGTGCTTTATAAATATCTCTTTGTATATAGCTCATTTTTTAGTAGTGTAGGTTTCCTGTAAATACTCTGCTTTCTTGCTTTCCTTAGGTTAGTTGGTTTGTTGTAGGTTGCTTTCTTTAGAGTAGTTTCCTCATTGTTTTCTTCCGTTGTCCTGCTTTGGTTAGTTTTGGTGTTTGCTATTTGTTTTCTCTCGCTATGCTGCTACTTTGCTCGAGGTCCCTCTACTTTTAGCTAGGCACATTTGTGCGCACAACAATTGATCTTATTGTCTAGGGTTGTTCTATGTATTTCTTCATCAAACTCTAATCAATTTTTTAGAGTGGATGGTGAGGATCTTCTATTAGTGTCAAGTAATCCAGGTGCTTGATTCGAAGGGGATAAGTCGTTGGTTGATCTCATTCCTGATGTATTCTAAAATCTCATATCTCTCACACATTTTAAGAATCTGACGGTTGTTGTAGGTCCTTTGTGAAGTCTAGTTAAGTGAAAAATCTAAAAAAAAATCTCTAGCACCACTATGATTCTCAACCCTGAGTGTGAGCTTCATTGCTTGTGGGTTGAAATAAAAGAACTAAAAAGAGAAAAGAAACAAAAGAAAGAAACCAAACTATTGAAAATCAAAAGAAAAGAAATTCAGATTTTCAAGGGTATCTGAGCAACTCTATCGAGGCTATGGATGCCTGGCCGGCAGTAGAGAAATGTTTGGGAGAATCACAGTGATAACCTCATTGGGGCTATGGATGCCTAACTGGCAACAAGACAATGTCCCAAATGATTTTGGAGTTAGAATAAACTATGTAGCTTAACTTGACGAAGCTTGGGCTCCTGTAGCAACTGAAGGATGGGAATTAATGCAATTGCACACACTTGGATTTTCAGCATACTGAAGGTTAGGTTGGCTAGTGGTTTTGATCCTTTGGTTGAGCGTCTAGCTTGTTTTCCCTAGCGTGAAGATTGGAACCAGAGATTCTGGGTTCGTGATTCAAGTTTGTCATCAAAATGCTCTAGAGAATTTCCCCAACGAGTTGCCATTTGTTGTGCATGTTTTGCACACACGCCCCACCGTGGGTAGGGACCCCCTCTTTTCACTCCCGACGGGTTGCTTTGCTCCTGTCTCAGTTTACGTGCCCCTTTCTTGGAGCCTAAATTGGTCATGTACCTTCAAATGATCAAATTCCCTTGACCAAATTCACCTACCTAAGTTTCGCTAAGTCTTTTTCTTTCGCAGAGGTGCCCCTATGGGTTTCCCTTCGCCCATTGCCTTGCCGTCCTCCAGGCCTCATCCTTGCTCGCTCGATTCACTTTTTTCCTTCATTTTTGACTTTGGGGATAAGTTTCCCATGGATTTGGGATGTTTTTGTGGTGCCTAAGTGAAATGCCAGGGTTTCAGGAAGTTACAAAATTTTCATTCTGGAACTCCACCCCTTCGTGGCCGTTTCTGGAACTTCGTCCCTCCTTTGTCGTTTTTCCTTTCGTCCGCCCCTAGTGTTCCAGCTCCCCAAACCTGGCCCCTCCAAGGCCATTTCTAGAACTCCACCCCTCTGTGGTTGTTTCTGGAACTCCATCCCTCCTTTGCCTTTCTTCCGCCCTCGGTGTTCCGGCTCCCGGAACTCGGCCCCTTTGTGGTTGTTTCCAGAACTCCACCCCTCTGTGGCCATTTTCAAAATTTTGTCCCTCCTTTGTCATTTTTCCTTCCCTCCGGGTCCCGTGCATCCCACTACTGCATGAGCAACAAATGACAAAACTTAAGTGCCTTAGGCATCACCGGGTCTTGGACCTCGGAACTTCGTCCCTGGAATGTCGCCTCACCATGGTTGTTCCAAACAACATTCTGGCCAGGGAAGTTCGGCCTCTTGGGCCCGGACCGTCCAAACTCCCTCCACTAAACTGCTAATAGAAATTTAGGCTAAATATTATGATATTTTGATAATGCATGGGTGAATCTAACAAGGAGTTTGCAAGATTTCACTAACACTTGCCTTGATTTGTGTATGAAAGCACTTATGACACTTCATGCATGTAGGTTTCTAGAAGCCTACGACGGGTCCGTCGGGGAGACCCATTGAGAAAGTTGAACAAGAAAATCGCATAGCTCTTATCACCAGTCACTTTATGCCCACCTCTCTTTGTAACACCCATCAACAAAGTTGGCATTAGAAGAAGGCCTGTGCCAAGGAAGTCAATAAAAAAATGCAAGGGGGGTGGCCTTGAATATGCATAAGGGAGTTGTCCTACTTTTCACCAGATGATGGTGATCTTTAAGGGGTTGTCCGCCCGAATCAAGGGCAACCAATCCATTGATGCCAGTCGTTGACGGGCTTGTTTGATCCAATGAAGAATGTTGCAATTCCATCAAGCAAAGGGAAGCTTTCAGGCAGTTTTAGCTATAGCAAAAGGGAAATCAGCAAGAGGACAAAATTGCTACAGTGATTGGCCACTACAAGACAAAATAGGGAAAAAAACAAAAGATGTATTTTAAATTTTTGAATATTGTGGGGTAGGTGAATCCCTAATGCAATTGAATTTGAGCCACACAATGTAACTCAATCCTAGCCATTCATTTGGGCTTTGGAAAACTATAAATAGGGGTCTTCCCCTCATTTGTAAAGGGTTGGAGCGCTGGTGTAAAAGCATTATGCAGCAATAGAAAGCAACATTGCATGATTTATGGGTGTTTCCTTTTGAGTTTTATCATTATGTGTGCATGGTTCTACCTCCCTATTAGTTTAGTAGTTAGTTTTTTTTTTAAGGGAAGTGATGATGGTGTTTGTTGTTACAGTATTTAATGAATTTGCTCATGCTTTTTGTGGTTTATTGATGATGAATCACTTTGTAAAGCTATTATGAGATTCTTTACTTTATTGTTGCAACTTAGTTCACTTGCATGTTCATGATGTGTATGCAAACTGAAAATCTGCAGTCCTTAGAAGATTGCACTAGTTTTGTGTAACTATAGGATCCTCTTGGCCAAGAAAAACCTAGTTTAGGGAGTTTGTCTATTGTAGCAGCCTTCATGATCACTGTTCATTCATAGTTTCAGGTCCAGGAACTTACTCTCTTCCCTACTCTTTTTTCTTTTTTTTTAATAGGTAACCTTAGGCAAGGTTCATTACACATTATAAAGCTAAATCCAACGAAAAAATGGAGTTCAAGATTGATGTTTGAACCTACAGCAAACACACAACAACTCTCCCATCTTAAGAACTCCATTTGTAGACCCAACTTCCCACACTTTGTAACTCATCTGTAAGACCGCCTTGTGATTCCAGCAAATCACATAAATCAATTGAGATATTCCAAAAACTATCAAGACCTGACATTAGAGACCTTGGGATAGTATTCTGCAATTTGATTATGGAAGATTGTCTTTCAAGAGAGGTGATGCACCTATGCATTACATGTGTTGAGAAGTGCATAAAAAACACATCAACACTTATCTTATCACTTCTAATCCTCATCTTAATATATCATCTATACTCAATACAACTTTAATTGACATCAAACAAGGCATAACATCCAACCATGGACATGAGCAACATCATTGTTAGCACATCATCATAGTATACCATCAACATACAAATGTAAGCATCAATGACAATCCAAACTGAGTGTTGACATCAATGAAAAACTTCGGTAACATATGTGCAACATATAGGACAACTTGGAAGACCACTATAGGGTTCACACCATATGAATTGGTGTATGGAGAAAAGGTTGTCCTTCCAATTGAATTTGAGGAGAAAACACTTTAAACAACATTGCAACTTGGAATAGATTTGTTAGAAGGACAAATTACAAAATCTCAACGCTCTGGATGAAATAAGGATGGAAGTATTCCATCATACAAATATTATGTAGCAATAGAGAAGTAGATGGCATGACCAATTTATTAAAACCAAAGAATTCAATGAAAGAAATTGGGCATTGCTTTATATTTCACGATATAAAGACCACAAAGGGAAACTGAAAAACACAGTGGCTTGGTCCTTATGAAATTAAAGTATATATTTTTTATAATGGAGTGATCTAGCTAACCACCATATATTCAGTTTGATTCTCCTTAATGGTCAAGGACATAGATTGAAGCTTTATAAAAATCCATAAAATAAGGAAGAATTTCTATATGATATGCAACAACAATTTATACCATAGATAGATTCAACATTGCATGCACACCATGTAGATAAGGTTGAATCATTTAGTGATACACCTGTAGATGACCAACCAATTCACCTATTGATGTATAAAACTATCACAACAAAAAGCTCACATGTACACACATGCACTTTGTACCATCAACAATAATTATTTATAGACATGCACGAAAAGTTTACGGGATCTGTAGCAACAACCCCGAGGCATTTTCAAAAGGGGCCTATTCTATTGCTACCCACAACAATTACCACCAAATCACAATCACTACACCTACAACCACTATTACTTGTAGTTACACATTATAATTATCATCTCGACATGCAATAACTCAAAATCAACATGCTTTCCATACAAAATATCATTCCATTATGAATAATCATACATACATGGCACAACTTTATTTTTCAATATTAAGACTTTTTGGACATGTGTCATTATTCCAATAAGATCTTTATACAAAACATTTGTCTGTGGTGCTTCCATTTACTTCCATCATTCCAATTCTTTTGCCAAATAGTTGCATGACGGTGCTCAACTCACACTACATGAGCCATTTTTTCCATTACCATGCCATTTCAAGTACTTTTTTTATTATCAACTATGATTAACATTTAATTATATTGATTTCATCTAGCATTCATGATCATGCAAACATGTCATTTACACTATATCAAATATCTCCAATGCTTTGTAATCTATTCCTTTGTCCTTTTCATGGCTTTTTGTTTGAAGTCAAATAGCAACTTTAAGTTTGGGGAGGATAAAATTGGTTTGATTGTCATTTCCAATTTCATTTTTCAAGAATTAGAAGAGTTGCATATACACCAGCTTCAATTCCCTTCACAGAGCCATAAGAAAAGTTATAAGAACTTGCATACACAAAAGTGGAAGTGATTATATAACAATAGGCATATTGAGTAGTATAAGCAATAACCAAATTGTAGAATATTTTAAAATAGAGTTCACTTGACAAAGGATGTAGAACTGAAAGATGGGAGGCGAAATTGTTAGGAGAGAACCGACAACACACAATTTGTTATGATAATACCAACAATGTCTACCCATATTTCAACAAGCAAGATGGGTAGACTATTTTCTCCATCTAATAAAATATAATGAAGTCATGATGTAGCAATTCGCCAACACATTGCAAATGATGAGGCTATAATCAAAGGGTTGAAAGTGGATGCTTTGAAAGAAGCAGTGGAGAAATTCTTTGGGTTGCCTAGGGTAGGAGAAGAATTTCTAGTGAGAGTTGAAGTAGTCACCACAAGGAACAACTTTACATAGCCAGGAGAAGAATTGTGCTCCTCGGCACAAGGTAAAAAAATAATTTCCTTGCCACATTTATGGGCTTCTGTTGTTTCGTTTATAGTTAAGTATTTAACATGCGATGGCAGGAAGTCTCTTTTATATACAATGCATTTTAAACTTTTGAGTCACCTACACCATCAAAGGCTAGTGAATGTACCCAACTTCTTGTATAATTTATTGAAAAGGATGTCAATTGAATATAAAAGGAAAGGGAAATAATCTGCTCTATCACACTATTGTTTAGTCACCTTGTTGATCAAAAGGAGTCTCAGAATTCAATTCCCTAATGGGTCTTGGGAAAACTTTTTATCTTGCAACAATATTAATGACATTCTTGAGAGGCCCGAGTTGGAGGAGATAAACAAGGATCAAGAAGAAAATGAACCTCATATGGCTGCTAAAGAGGATCATGTACCCTCTTCCTCACCCATTGCATCACTTCCCCATAGCATTGGTGAGAAAACAAAGCCAGAGATACATGAAACATAGCCTGCAACTTCTAGGGATCAACTTGTAGCACTTATAAAATTAGAAACCCCTGCCTATACCAAAACCCCTTCTAAGCCCATGCAACATAAAAGAAAGAGTATGACCTCTACCTCTACACCCAAAAAGAGGTAGAGAAGGTAAATGAAGCCAAAATTATGGTAACACCATCTAAAGATGAAGGGTTTTGCAAAAGGAAAGGTCAATCCCCAACAAGAAAGGGTTGTTGTAGTGGAGTTTGAAGCAGACTCATAAGAAAAAAAAATGTGCCCAGTGGCCAAGAACAATCCAAGACATTGTAATTTCTATATTTGAGCAACAACTCAAACTTTGACTTTGAGGATTTGTTCACAACAAGAAAGAAACACATACCTCAGAATAGCCTAGCTTCTGAAGAAGGGTTTGTTTCACCTACTGAGACTAATAAAAAATTTTTGAAAAAGAAAATAAATTATTTTTAAAAGGGAAAGATGGGAGTAAGGAGCTCCAAGAAGCCCTCTAGAGGATAAAATAACTAGAAGAAAAATTTGAAGAATACCAATAGAGGGAGAAGGGATTGGATAGTAGGATTCAGGAATTGGAGAAAAGGTTGCATGCTTTTGAGTAGCAAGGGTCAAGTTTGGAGAAATTGGCATAGTTGGCCACTTTTGAGATTATTAAGAAAACTCCACAACTTGTGATTCAACTTGAAGCTCCAAAAGGGCCTAGAACTCCTACTGTGATTACCCTCGAGATTGAGATGTGAAACAAAGTAGAAGAATTATCTCAAGTTCAAAAGAATCGGAACAAAGAAAAATCTGAATTGATAGCAACACACACTGGAGAAACTGAAAAGAAGGATGAAAAGATTAAAAAATTAAAAGTTAAAATCGAAGAGATGGTTGATAAAACAATTTGACTTTTGAGACACAAACTGCCTACTAGGGTTTACACCTTATATTTGCAGGAAAATCTGTTTTTAATTTATTCAGCTAGTTAGAGACCTTTTAGTTTCCCTATCTTCACCTACATTGTTTTTAGAATCATACCAATAGGTCACTCCATATATGTAAGACTAGTTATATGAATTTTACTTGCATAATCTAGAAATTCCCGATGACACTTCCTAGAATGCACTTATCTTTGTGAGAGATGTTCAAATCAAGAAAATAGCCTCATTCATTAGGAATGAACATCGGAGAGGGAAATTGCAAAGAGATTACAATGAAAGGGATAAGTCATTTCCCCTTCTCATTAGAGTAGAGGCAGAAGATCCTAGAGGGATAGTAGAGGAATGGATTGACCTGGTAAAAGATGATGGGTGGAGAAAAATATTTTGGAATGTAAGGAGAAGGATTATAAAAGATTTCAAGAACTAGCAACAAGGATAGGAAGAGAGCACTTAAATTCTTATAGGATAGATGAGAGGAATTAACACAAGAGCTCAAAAAGAAGGAGCATCATTTAGTCTTCAACTACTTAGCAACAATTAAAAGATCCCACAAGTATATCACAATCTCCCTTGAAAATAATATTACCTAGTTCCCCCTAATGTTTCATCCCCCTCTTCTCTTATTTCCAATTCCACATTGGACAAGGAGAAGAGATGAGATAGGGGTAGCAGAGTAGGCCAGATGGGAGAGAATAACATAGCAAAAAGGGTTTTATTTGAAGCAGGGTGAAGGGGTCACTAGCACAGTGGACTATAGGGAAGTTGCATTGCAATATAACTAGAGACCCTAAACTACTTGAGGACAAGAAAAATGCTAAGTTGGGGGGATGATGAACGCTAGAAATTTTCAGTTTCCTTGCTTTAGTTTCATGCTTTTTATCTTATTTTTGCTAAGTTTCAAAGACAGTTCCAAACCTTTTCATATAATTTACGTATTTAAAAGCATTGAAGATGATATACTATGTGGATCAATGATTGTGTGATCTTTGGATATCTCTGGAATTCGGTAGATTTTTATGATTAATTATAGTTGTTAAATAATGAAAAATGCCTTTTGAATAAGACTAACCCCTACAGTGAAGAACCTGTCAACCCACAACAAATATTTTTAACTTGCAACAAAAGGATGTCGGTTCACCATAGTCAAATGAAGTGATCAACCACAACACATGCATTTTTATCTCGAAGCTAATGCAAGTGATGGTCTAGGAATGTGAACATGAATATTCAAGGATCATTCAGTCTTTTTACTTCTTATAATAAATTGTGGAAGATAGATGAAGCTTTCTCTAACATTGGATAACGACTTATAATAAAGTATGTCATGTTAAGGCACATGATTTTAGTTACAACAATCTTCTTAATTGGTGTAGAGTCCTTATCAAACTCTTACACTCTTACTTCCACTTACTTTAATTTTTTTGTTAAAGCTAACGACTTGGTCCTCTTTCTATGTTTTTGGAAGAGTTGACAGTTGTTGATAGTTTATTTTTAGTTCTAGAATAAGAGGACTCTCATAGATCCTATATAAGGGATGATCTTGTGAGAGACCGAGTAGCGAGATTTTCGTATGAATTAGATTCAATTAATCTTATTTCTTTATTTTTTAAGTCTATTGTTCAAATTACAATAAAGATGGATACTTCAATTTCTTGAATCTCTAAGTTAATATTTAAAAGAAGATATTGTGGATTGTAGCAACTCAAACAAGGGCCACTTATGGTACTGTAGAATCCATGTTAGTTTAGATTATAAATTATAATTTTTGAATGGTTATTTTTTATTTACGTTATGTTGAATACTATTAAGCAATTAGTTGAATTAGGTCATTTGCAACATAGAGTCATAAGTTACCATATGTGTAGGAATAGTCATTTGTAGCAGTTACTTACAACAATTTGTATTCACTTACTCTATTTTCTACATAGGATTTATTTCAAGTTAAGTAGAACTTAGATGAATTTTCTTTATTTCATTTGTCTATACTCAATCGATTAGGAGGGTTTAGGATTCTCAATTGCACATATAGTACGAGCATCATCTCAAGATTACAATTCCCTTGTTGACAATTAAATGAAACACCTCTAGAATAATGAACTGCTTAATTTGGGATTTGTAGGTCCATTAAGTTATATGTATGCTATCTACATCAATTAATTGTACATAGGGGAAGCTCTGCATTCACCGACATATGCCACAAATCTCATACATCTTTAATTTTTTCGAAGTTTTATATGGATCATCACACTTAGTGGGTTGCATGGAGCATTGATATACTTCAACATCGGTGACTTAATTATTTTACAATTCAATCCATGGTGATGTTATGCCAAACTATCTTTTGGTAACTAAAGTGTAGCTAGATCTTGATTGATGGTGTCACCAAATGCATACTCCAAGAAAAGGGTGTCCATGTAACATTTCCACTCAAACTAGTTCTCAATATCAATGAGAACTAAAAAATTCATGGTGCTCATTTTCAAGTGTGATAAGTTTTAATTTGTTAGTTTTCCTTTATCAATCCCAAAATGAAGCATTACCACTCATGTCTTTTCTTACATCACAATCTTGATATACCAAACCTTTCAAGATACCATAATTTTCTTATAGACCAATCCTTCTAATATACATTTTACTGTGTGGAATATAATGGTATATGAGAGAAAGAGAGAGATGTATGTATAAGTTGTCCAATATGTGGAAGGTCTTCAATCTATCTAATGTAATACTTAATCATAAAAGACACTTCAAAGCTAGAAGTTTTGGTCACCTCTTTGACATAATTGTAAGTCCATGTGTGTGGGATTCATAACCTAATAATAGATCATCAAAGAATAAAGAGGGAGAGAGGGAAGATAAATAACAATGTGGAGGAAGAATATATTATTGGGTTTAAGTGTTATACTTAGAAAACTTAACAATAATTACATTCATGCTTAAAAATAAAAAATAAAATACATTAAAACCTAAAAATGACACCTCAAATCACAAGAGTACCTTAATATAAATGTTTGTAAAACTATATTTAAAAGAACATAAACTAAAATCCAATTATGAATGTGCATAGCTAAGAAAAATATACAATTTTAAAAGATAACACCAAATATAGACCACTCCCAAAAGATCATCTTCAACAAGGGGTTTTGCATGAAAAAATTTAATCCTTCGAAGGTTGACCATGTGACCCCTAGCTAAAACTAGGGTGAAAAAGGTTATAAGTATCTATTTTTTCTCTAAATACAATCAAGCTTAAAAAGGAGGTGGTATATATTTTTCATCTATTTCCACTAAGATATCTCATTCATTCATTGTGCTAGTTGGAATTGAATTTAGATCCTAAGTGGTTCAAGAGATGATCTTGAACTATTAGCTTGTAAAGAACATCAGTGTAACATTCATACTTCAATTAGGACAATACTTTATCCTAAGTGTGATATTGCACATATTTAATAATTTTATTTAGGATAATAGGATTACTTATTTATACTCACCTAAGTAGCTAATAATGTCATTTGTACACCTTGGTTTCAAGTAATGAAGTGCCACCACTACCTAATTAATCTTTGATTAGCAGTAGTGGCATGCCATATTTTTTAGTCAAGGTCACCTCTTTCTTAGTTAGATTAAGTGAACTCACTTCTTGATCAGGAGTGGTTGAGAGTAAACTCGCGACATCTTTGGCACATCACTTCCTTGAGTCATGCATCTAAGATGCCTATTTATATGTACTTCATCCATCTATTTGGTGGTTGATATGATTGATTTTGATTATTTACTTATTTTTTATTACAATAACATCTTTTATTACAATAACATCTTTTATTACATATTGCAATCCTCATTTTCATTTTTCAGTTTTTTCTATTGTAACATTGTTCTCTTACCTAGGTCATTGGATATATGCTCATTTATTGGATTCCCATCAAATATTACAATACACAAGATCATAGAATATGAAAATAGAAAACATAAATGCATATAAAATACACATTCGATACACAAAATGCTTCTAGTAGATATGTCACATGTATCCAAAAAGAATAGTGGAATATGCTTATAGGGGATTAAAATATGAATCTATAGAATTCTCTCTAATACATGATGCACATTGTGTATATTTATACATGATAAGAAAAATAGGTCGTTAGCTAGGCACCAGAGTTGTTGACACATGTTTAATGTGTATGGTTGTGTTGCATATGTGGATTATATGTCAATAGGTTTCATGATCATATGGTGTGAAATGTCAAACTTATGTGATCATATCTTGTGGTGTAAATTTTGTCGTGCTCTATAAATATGGTGGCATTTAATGTGGCATTAATGCCCCCATGAGTTGCACATGATGTGATTGGGTACAACCATGTGTAGTGAGACACTATGTGTCTATGTAATCTTGCATGGTTGTGCTTGAGTATTGTGGATAAATATTTACAAAAATTGTCACACAAGAACTATGTTGTGCATGATGTGCAATGTTGATTGTGTTAGAAAAACTAATGCACAAAGTTACACTTGGATTGTGATTGATAGGAACAACTAGCATTGATGTGAGTCAAAAGGAAATTAAAATAATTTAATTGAAGTGAGAAAGGCTATTATTGAGAAATTCAAGTAAAGGTTGCCACACAAAACTCACTCCAACCATCATCACAATTAAGGTTTAATGGGTGCCTTTTAATTTCAACTACTTCTTTCAACTTTCTTCTAAAAAAAATCTCCTCTTTCGCTAGGATTTGAGTGTCCTCTAAACAAATGTGGTGCTATGTTGAAAGAGTGTTTAGCTAGGGCCAAAATTTTGATTCTCTCATGTTTGATGTCAATGCCATGTTCTTTAATTCTTGTGTGGATAGAGCAACATATTTCACCAATACATGGTCACACACAAGCATTATATCTTATAAGACCTAAATTTGTGTAGAGGTTTTATGAGGATCTTTAGTGGAGAGGATGAGGCTCCTTACAATGGTGAGTGGTTTTAAAGAAAACCTCAAATATCTTCTTCAAAGGATTCTAGAGATCTCCTTTATGATGCCTTCCACATAGGGGACAATGGCAACAAGAAAATTAGAAAATTGGTGATTTTGGTAGAGGTATTATAAGTGTTAGCTTGTTTGAATGCTCTTAAAATGTGATTTCAACTTGTAGCCAAGATTTTTACAACCTTTGTGAAATGAGCGAATTCATAATCAATATTTTCCACATCATAAATTCGGATAGCTTAACTAGCAAGAGCTTTAAAACATTTGTTCTTGGGGTTGGGAAAACACATTCAAGTAAAGGTCAATGTGCATAGCTTTTTATAAACTCAATAGGAAGGGGATCCATCTAGTTTTTGAGGTGAAGGATGTCAAGGGAGGGAATTGGATTGCCAATTTCAACTTCTTTGGTGAACTTTATGCTTTTTGAAATGTTGTTTAATTGTGTGGAATTCTTCAAGTTTGTCTAGACCATGTTGCCAATAGAGGTTTGTGCCATCTACATATTATTTCCACCATCTAGGTCTAAGTGGGAAGGAATTGAGGGCTAATTCTTGAAATGTTCCATGTACAAATTGGCAACAATAGGAGTGAAACCTAACTATTTTCGTTATGAAATGACATTTTAAGGTTAAGGAAGATTGGACCTAGAATTTTATGACGTACTATCTGGGTCATAAAATGAAAAAACTAATGCTCTGATACCAATTGAAGTGGGACTAATTCCCAAATTGAAAATGCAAAAAATTAAATTGATTCCACAAATTAATTCCAAAGAAATTTCTATGCACAAATTTTAATCTAATATTTAATTCCCCAATTCAATAGTTTGAAATTAATTGAATATAATAAATTAATTAACAATTGTGTTCAAATGCATTCAATCATGTCGTAATAAATTATTAATTCAATAAATTCAAAGGATTTAAAACAATTTTATTGCTTAGACAACTTATCAAGCATTAATACTTATCTTTTGAAATGTATAGAAAAGTCCCAACAATTGCTGGAATGGAACCTGGTTCAACCTCTTCCATCTGTGAGCAATCTATGAGGCAAAAAGCATACTTTGTCGCTCTTCACGATGTGTTGGTTCCTTTGGAACAATGCTCAACACTTTGGCAAACCATGCCTTGGCCAGGACCGTCATAAGCGCACCCTATTGTACCCCAGGTTGGACACACACTATAGATGTGCCCCCTTCTTCGTCTTGCTCACAGCCTACTAACCTGGAATCCTATTCCCGCAATGTGTAGTGCCTTATTATTTCCTCCTTTCTCTCTGTCTATGTCCAAATTATTTAGTTTTCACAAATTTTATACAACACAAAAGGTAGTTCCAACTGACACACCCTTTCGAAAATAATTACATTACAACATCCCCTAAAAAGTCCAATAATTATTTTATCACATTTATTCTTGAACTATTACATTAATTCTATTTTACTTTTATTCCTTTTTTCTTCCATGAGGGAAAAGCCACATAACATGGAGAAACGGGGGATCCCATGGCAACACCAAAAGATTATTCATAGATGGCTCCTTGGAATTTAAAGAAGATGGATTTTAAATGTAGCTCCACTAAGGAAGTTGTTTCATCATCCAACTTACAACTCACAATTTCAATAGCTACATGAGCCAAGACCTCACAAAAGAGAGAGAAGTGACATCAAAGTTAATCGAAATATCATCCTTTCCATCAATTTTGTCCTTGATAAATTCCACATGGTGTGAGAATTCTTTGATGAAAGAGTTGGTCTTGCTTATAAGGGGGGTTATTTTTTTGGTAAGGAAGACTACTAGTTTATAAGTGGAAGAGTCGGTGGCGTGAACAATGGGCCTCCTAGGTCAGAGAACTTGGTTGATAACTTATCATGATGGACAAATGTTCAGGATAGAAGAAAGGTCTTCCTAAACCTATCTCCCAATAGCACACCAAAGTGAAAGGTGTGAGATTGAATAAGGATGAGCCTGACATTGTTTAGGCTAAACCCCCAAGTACTCTTCAATGCTTAGCAACTTGGTTACAATTGTATTGGTTCTATCTTGGCTACAATTGTTGCTCCCATGTGGGTTTGTTGAGAATGCTTTTAGTTGTTCTATCCAATGTACAAGGTTTATGATCCCTTCAAAACCAATTTACCTTAATAAAAAACAATCGACCTCTTATGGATTTTTTGAGCACCATAGTTTCTAGAGGTGGTCTCTAAATTAGACAAAAGGCATTTTTTAATTTTTTCATCAAGGGAGGAATTATCGAAGGCTCATTTTAGTTTTCTTGTGATTTTGTACACATGGTTGTGGTCCAAGGAGTCGCAACTTCCACTAGTGCACAAGTGGTCTAACATTTTAGAACATAGTCATGCTTGTTCATGATCAAAATGGCATTTCCTCTATCAGCTTTGGTAACGATAATATTCTTGTTTTCTATTTATCTTTTAAAGGCCATAAGTTTGTCTTTAGGGATGTTTCAACTAGGGGGGTTCGTGTCTTCAGCATACTTGAAGTTAAACATTTTTTCATGATCAAAATGGCATTTCCTCTATCAGCTTTGGTAACGATAATATTCTTGTTTTCTATTTATCTTTTAAAGGCCATAAGTTTGTCTTTAGGGATGTTTCAACTAGGGGGGTTCGTGTCTTCAGCATACTTTAAGTTAAACATTTTAAATTTCAATTAAAAATACAATTTTAGGAATAGCTTTTGGGAGAGAGACAGCAAAGCCTAGACCTCTTTTTTTTAATAGCGTGTCAAGGGGCACATCTGATAAGTTGACAACCAACTTGTTTTTCCAATCATCGATCTTGCTAGGATAGGAAAAGATGAAGGGTTGATTTCATTTGATAAGCCAACAAGCTAATAACCTAACAGAACTGCTATCTTTGTTTGGCCATGCTATGGTTAGAATTGCTAATAGAGAGTACTATGAATTGAATCAAACAGCTTTACATTGAGGGTCAAAATTATGGAAAAGTTACCATTCTTTATTAAATAGAACTAGAACCCAATTTAAAAATTGCATAATACAATATCCCAAAATTTAGAAAATGGCCTCCAAGCCTAGAATGATAAAGATGCAGCATGGTAGACCGGTTACAATCGTAGTAGCCCAGATTCAGGACCCAAATCTAGCTTAAGCCCATTTGCACATATCTTGAGAATAAAGGAGAATCTGTTGAATCCAGCGGTTTTATAGGTTCTTTACTATGATTCTATTATAATATTTTGGATAAGTATAGATCTTTAACTCATTTGGTTGCAAACCCAAACTAAATTCATCTCTGATATATTATGCTCATATAAAGGTTTCAATCACATCGGTTTTATAGGTTCCTTACTATGATTCTATTATAATATTTTGGATAAGTATAGATCTTTAACTCATTTGGTTGCAAACCCAAACTAAATTCATCTCTGATATATTATGCTCATATAAAGGTTTCAATCACATATAAAAGGTTTTATTTGTTGTCCAGAAAAGATAAACATGCTAAATTCATGTGAAAGTGTTATATTCTCTGGCATGATTAGAGGACTCGGCAAGATATGGCTGCATTTATCGCATATCCTTCAAGTTGACTGTCTAACAAACTACATTTTCATAGTAAAGCTCAACCCATTAGAAAACATATATATTCTGTAGATAATATAGGTTGCCGTAAGTCACTCTAGGCAATTTGTGTCCAGGATCCCAATATCACAGTGGTGAATCTATGTATTCATCCATATCACAGTGCTCAGCCTGTGAACCCATACAGTTCCTTTGTCTGCTAGAAGAGTTACTTAGCAGAGTTCTTTCCTTTATACGGTAAGCAGTGGCACAATCCTTCCACATGAACATTTGAGCAGCGTGCTGTGCAAAATCTTTCCTTCACACAGTTCTGTAGGGTATCTCGTATAAGGGCACTCGTTGGAATTGAGAAGAGCTTCTGCTTACTGTGTTTATTATCTATGGTATTTTTGTGCACTACTTTTTAACCTTTTTTAATAAAAAATGAAAAGGCTTTAGGCTAAAATCCAACCCACAGATTTTAGAATGCCCAAGTTAAAACCTTGGCCATGTCAAAATTCTTCAACAAAGGATACATATCACTGGAAGCTAGATATCAAGGTGGTTCAGGGATTACAACTAATCCTAGAAGAAATCACCCCAGCTTTGCAATGGTAAAAGCATAAGTCTCACCTCTGTATGCCTTACTGCGTCGATCCATCAGCCATCAACCTGTCAGTAAAAGCTTCTTGCCTCTGACAAAGCTAAAAAGTAGTATAATATGATACCGGTTAAATTTCATCAACCATCTATTCCATATAGCTATGGTTGCAACTTTAATACGTGATTAGCAAGTATTTTTATAGCGATTGATCCCAATGTCAACCTGCAGGCAAGGTCTACTTATTTGAGCATTATGCTAAAGAGAACTGATTTCACCTCTTGTCCTCTGCTTGTTTCACGAATCAAATAAATATATATTATCACTGCATGCATGGAATGATGAATCATCCACATCTCTGGAAAATGCATGATCTGGTCACTCATCCATTTCTAGCATAAAGCAGATGGTTTAAATAATGAATTTATAGCACTAAGGTCTTATTTTAGTCTTCCCATAATACAAGTTCACCTCAGCAGTTTCACTTCAAATGTCTTGGTCATTGTCTGCTTATGAATTCTCTTTTTAAAGTTTTCTCATGGTGCTCTGATTTGTGTTTTACATATGCGGCATTATTTGACAGGGTCTGATCTCTGTATCTTCCCCCTTAGGAAATAAATGCTACGCTTATGGTGGTTTTACCAGGTTGCTGTCCTATTGGTTCAATAAATCAAAAAGAACATTATACATGTTTAAACACCCAGTTTGCTGTTTGGAACTTATGACAAACTCAAGCATTACCTTCCTGTTCATAAGCTGTAAAAACTCTAGAATTTCAAGGTTCTTTCTTTCAAATTCTCTGCTCCAACTCCCTTGCCACTGCTATTGTATATGGTTATTGAGAATCTGAAAAGGCAATTATTAGTGAATGCATTATCGCAGCCTCCAAAACTTCAAACTCCATTCAGCTCCATTTATTCAACAGACCTGTCAGTTTGGAGAAGGGCCAAAAACAAATCATTAATGAGGAGTGGGTCACACAAACCCTAAAGATGTTGATCACAAAGGAGCATAAACCTGCAAAACATGCACTAGACATGTATGTGTTTGTATCAGTAAGCTTTCTTCATTTACTCTAGGTGAAGATCTTCAAAGAATCTGCAAAAAATCCATGTATCTGTGATGTAAAGAGACTGTAAACCTGAAACATATACGCTAAACATGAATGTGTGTGTCAGTGAGCATTTCCATTATTCGATATTATGATTTGAAAAAATCTGCAAAACTGCAATACCTTTATAAATGACACAGAGAACAGTGTGCCCCAGTGCATATAAGATATTTAAAAAATTTAGATTAAGATGCAGAGGAAAAAAGAAATGTATGTATGGGCCTCAAACAAAACTGCAGTGTCATTCCATTTCTTATTGTAGCCAGAGCTCTAGCAAGAAAGAGCTGTTGATTTTACTCCCGAAAAAAGAAAAGGATTTGAAAGCATGATAAGCCAGGTTTTATGGTATATTGAACCTTGGCTCATAACAAATGCTGCCGTCATGCTCTTGAATTTTCACAAGCATCTTTGTACAACGCAACACAATGTCCTATTTTCACGAACTTAAACAGTACAAAAGGTAAAGCTCACTGCTGAGCCTCATGAATGGATCTGTGAACTTCCAATGAGCCCTCTACAGAAAAGTTGATTGTAAATTCTTTTGATACCTAAGGAATCCCCTATTGAGCAGTTTCCACCCTGACGCAAATGAATCGTTTCCTAATGAAGCTTACAAATCCATATATATGACCAATCATTGAATGAGGCATTTCTTAAGTTGCCTCCATTGCAGGCATACATACTGTAAGATATCCGCACAGATTTTAGCATTAATGTTTGAATTACAACGAGCTGTGATTTCGTATTTTGCAAGAAAAGTGATCCAGCCAAAATCTATGAAGAATGCACATCTTGTTGTGGCAGGAGTTCATACAAATTCAAGTTGCAGTCAACAGCAAACCAACCTCACTTATTCAACTTAGTGACAAGGAATGAATAAGTAGTGTCCAAGTCGCCATGTGCAGGAATCACAAAAAATTGCAGTCCAACGATCAGATTTATATATACTTACCATGGGACTTCCATATCCTTCCTTCAAGTGATATTACCATGACAGAAACATCATCATGGTACTTTCGACGATCTCCTTGAGGAATATCTAATAATTCATGAAAGTCCATACCTACATATAAAGATAACATTTGTTAGTGCAGGCTAATTAATCAAAGCAAAAGTTCCAAGCATTTCTCTCATCTGAACCTTCATGGAAAAAAATTAAAACTGTTTCAGCAGTCGATGAATTTCCAACTTAAAGTCACAACATTTGGAAAATGCCAGAAAGGTATTTTATTTTCTAAACAAATTCCTTTTGCCTCAAACAAAAAGAGAGATAGAATCCCTGCCTATAATTGATAGTGGTGGATGCATCAAAGTCCTTATCTATTGATCCTTATTAAGAAATGAGTTCATATTCCTTTTCACCATACTTTCACACTGTTCAAATAGAAACGAGATCTCCATGCAATGAAAAGGGGTAATTAACTAACATCAAAATCAAATATGAGCCTACTATTTCTACCCTTCTTTAAGGGATTAAGATGCTCAGAAATTGCATTAAAACTGTACCAAATTGCCAGATAATATAGCAACAAAACAGCTAGCAGAAAACAAGTGACATGCCAAAAAAATTGAGATATAATTTGTTTGATGCCAAATAAAATTATGAAAACTTACCAGCTTTCTTTGCTGCCCGGAAGAGAAGTTCTTCTATAAGATGTTGTGCAGGATCACCATCGGGAAATTTCTCCATAAACAACTCTACATGAGAAACAACTTCCTGATTGCTTAAATATTGGTACAATCCATCTGATGAAAGTACTAAGAATTGATCATTTGGACCTAGCCTATGATGACGTAGGGAAGGTGTGCAGCTGATGTATGGAGCCGTGCCAATATAATCATTCCGAAACATTTCCAGCAATGCATTATTCCACTTTGGCTGCAGAGACCATCACATACAAATCCTTAGGAAAATGCAGAAGAAGAATCTTCTAAAAGGCATTTATCCTAAAAAGGTAAAATAGTAAACCACTGCTGAGCATGTATGATTGAAGTTTGACTTCATCAGAGAAAACATGATAAATAGATGTTCTTTCTTGAGATGCAAGATGCAATGAATTATGCAACTACTTATGGACCTGTAACTTTGTCATCCATAATGTCCCTAATTCATAACTCAGGTTACAAAATACACCAACAATATGCCATTTGAATTTTTTTTATAATTATCACTAGTTACTTGACAATCATTTAAGGGAGGGGTCTACACTCAGCAGCAGGAGGAGAATATCTAAAATAAGATCCATATGCAAAAGACAAGACAGTTTAATTCCTAAGATAAATTAGTTTAATATTAACACACCTGTTTGAGAAATCCTGCACCAAACGCACGGGTGACTTTGAGGCGTCCTTTCACTCGGTCATTTAGAATAGACTGGTTGTCATCAGGATGTTCTGCTTTGATTCTTAAAACTTCCTGCAAAATTTGAATGCATGAAATTATGAGCCAAGAGATGAAGTTTCAAGTTTTATTTGTTGTTTAAAAAAATTAAAAGTTGTGCTTAAGTACAAACGCATACACTTGCATAGTTTAACTATTAATTTGGCCAGAAAAATCATGCAACAATTCCAGAGTAAAAATAAAAAGTAGATGACAAGGTCAAGGTCAGACAAATTTGCATGCCTAAAATATTTAATCAAAATCCCATTAACAGCATGACTATTGTATGTTTATTCATACCAGTAATCCAGAGAAAAGTTAAACAAATACTTAGGTCTAATGTTTGGAAGAACATCAACAGCTTATAGGTCTGCGATATGGGATTAAACTATGGCATGCATTCTGATCAATTTGAGAGTCAGAGTATACCAATGTGCGGAGAATGGTTACCAATTCAACTTCCTAGCTCCTTCAAGAACATATATAAAATCCAAATGTGACTCATGCAGTGTAGGTCAGATATTTCATGAAGACTCCATTGTCACAATCATGAAATCTATATTGATACAGAAGGTGAGCATGTTTACCATTTGGGATCTAGGTGCTCTACAATTAAAATTTGATGTTAAACAAGGAATGATTGGGTGAGGGTACATATTCTCCAAGTGTTTTCAAGTAGCAAAAAGCTAATGTAATGTCTATCACTCATTTGATTATGAAGATGGACAGCAGTTCAACAATGCACATCTTTGTGACAGCTCTGAGTACATGCGAGAAAATTTACTTCTGAACCACAGGGAGGAATACAAAATGGAAATTAAACTATTTGGAAGTAACCAAGATGTACCTACAAATAACCATGGAGTTGAATTAATGATTAAATTATGTATGCTTGGCCATTTTTCAATATAAGGCTGTGGAACCATTGGGTACATACACTAAACTACCTTTTGAAACACTGACACTTGACTAGGTTATCAAATTTAGCAATAAAACTTGGTCAAAATATTAATTGATCCGGTAGACAAAGTGTGATGGTTTAAATGTGGTGTTGTTGTTCTTGCCACCAAGGTTCAAACCCCGTTGGGGTGTTATTGTTGAGTGTTTATGTTGGGGATGAGGTACCCCATTTGTGACCTTACCATTTAGTAGCTCCAGATCAAATGCATTTACCCCTTTAAAAAGAAAATTCAAAATTCCTTTGCTCAGGGCTATTTTCTAGTACTGATCATGCTTGGGAATGTCAAAACTTTGCAGCCCATATGTCAGAGCTTGAAAATACAAATTTTAAAATTGCAGCTTTTGTTTTACAGATTTAGAAGGATGTGTTTAAGACATCCCATAGGTTTAAAGTTTTAAACTTATGATAAAAAAAATCTTCCTGAAAGTGAAAGTATAACAAGATCTAAATCAAGAAAAGTAGATGATCGGAAAACAAATAAAAAGCATCTAACTCAGCTGCACAAAACAAACCCAGGACAGATAAAGTTGAAGCATCTCTTAGATTTTGTTGACAAAGTAAATGGAAAGCCTACCAAGCCTACATGAATGTGACTTTATAAGAGGACCTTTCCTAGTGGAAGCTAGTTCTCATTGGGTCTAAATAAAAAGGTGATAAGACTTTAAGGTTTTATGGATCACAAGCACATTGTGAGAAACTAAAGATGGAAGAAACAGCCATTTGTGTCCAAACAGAGTGTCAAGTGGCATGAATCTCAAGATTCCAGCACCTGAATAAGATGCAAATATAACTCGAGAGTTAGACTAACAGGACCACATTCTATCATTTCACTGCAGCACCACAATCCCTAGTTTTAAGAGCTCTACATAAATTCAGAAGACATTAAACTTTAGCATAAAAGGCAGATTTGTAATCCAATTTCCTAAGTTTCACTTTCTATTTATGCAATAACAGTCCAACAAGGTGTTATGTTATTACAACTTACAACCATGTAAATGTGCAAAAAGTTTACAAGATTTGCAAGATTCTTAACCTCAAAGTAGGATTGCTTTAGATTTCTAAAATACAGGTTCTTTCCAGGTGGATTTTGAGGGAAATATGCACATCAGTGGCAAAGTTTTATCAAGAAAACCATTTGAGGATAAACTTGTTGCATTATATTTAAACGTTCAAGGAATCAAATAATATATATACAGCTTAAACCAGAGTGAATAGAGAACTTTGAGTCTACAAATGTAAATTCCTCCAACATGGCCTATGCACCAATGTATCCTCAAAAGTTCCTTTGTAAGTTTGGTTCACAATCATGGCATTCCTCTCAATCAAGAAAATGTTTCCAGCCACGAATGTCAGGTTCCAGGTCCAGGCAAGACATATGATGCACTCCACACCAAGAA
Source organism: Sequoiadendron giganteum (assembly GCA_007115665.2). NCBI lineage: Eukaryota > Viridiplantae > Streptophyta > Pinopsida > Cupressales > Cupressaceae > Sequoiadendron > Sequoiadendron giganteum. The sequence goes on from CM021105.1 coordinate 535,684,500, forward strand.
AGAGGTAAACTGTTAGTGATTTTCAGTTGCAGAGGCTCAATAAACATAAACTTGCAATTATAAGATGATCGCACTTTATACATAGCTTCCAAGCTCCACACCAGCCAATGTATACAGATCTTGCCAGTCCTAAGGACGAAGAGCATTCTCCAAATTGCTTTGAAGCCAGTTCTTAGAGAAGAATGGTAATACCAAAGTCCATAAGTTCACTTCTACAAATATAAAATTAGCTCTATATGTATAAGCTCTGCCCCAAAATAGAAACACCTCTTGCAGCAAGAAGATGCTGAACTATAATGTACTCTGACAACAATCTTTTTGTATTGACTTTTCAGCAATAAAAATAATTCTAGCAAAATAGGTTAATGAAGTTGATGTGACTGCAATCAATCTAAAACCATTGACATAATAACCAACAATTCAGACATTTGAAAGACAATTTTTGAGGCATTCTCCTTGAATTGGCTAATCTCACCCTAGTCAAAAAAAAAATCCATCAAACTCTCAAACTTGCCTAGAAAAGTCTCGACTCCTCATCAGGATTAAAGCAGAATTGATTTACGATACCAATGTGCCTTGTGGGTTCCCTTGGTCTTGTAATTATTACCGATGAACATGAGAAAAAGGTCATAGAAGAAATGAATACGCATGGAAATTGATTGTCATGGATGACTTGTATTCTGCAAGGTTAAATCTCACAAAAATCAAAATATTTAAATACCCCCACCTCCCCACCAAAAAAAGAGTATTAAATATCAATGTGGCATACTTAAGTGGCACTTCAGTCACAAGGCCTTTTAAACCCAAAAATGTACTGTCCAAATAGGCTTTGTGAATCAATACCATTAGGTAGCACTGTCAGTGCCATTTAATGCAAAATATCTTTCAGGCAATTCACAAGAGCTGTGCAGTCTTCTGAGACATGTGGTCGTGAACAGCGTTATAGACTACATCATAAAAAGAAAGGTACATAGAGAATTTTTCACTTGGACCAAGATCCTTTGATTTTTGTTATTTCCATTCTTGAACATTAATCTGTCACTTCAAATAAATCCAAATTGCTCAGGTATATTGTCCCAGAGTTACCGACTATTCCCTTATCATGAACGAGGTTGGGTGATGGTAGTTGCCAATTGGCAGCAAGCTCAAGCAGCAAAATGTAAACATACAAGAAGAATTAAATTTGGGTAGTAAACAAGAGAAAAACTAAGGATTGATTGTTGAATGTTGACCTGCATAGAAGTTATTGTCTAGGTAAACATAACTAAATTCAATTAGTGGACTATGGTACACTCAAATCCTATGTCTAAAACCAAACATTCTAATCAATCAATAGATCCCTTACAGTATAGGTAATTGGACTATTAATCATTGCTTAATTTAAGATAAATTTCTTACTTCTTCAATACTGGTACTGTGATCTGTTGATAACTGCAATGCAATCAAGTTTGATCCAGGCACTGGCATCTCCACTTCTGGACCATCTTTAATTTTATTTACTTCAACAGATGATGGATCTGCAGAAGGCTCTTCTGTTATTCCCTCTAATTCCGACCTGACAAGTGAATCCCTTATACAAACTCTGTCTTGCCTGTCACCTTTTTGATAACTATAATGCTGTGTTGCACTGGAATTTGTGTCTGGCTTTTGTTGTGCCACAATAGCTCGACTGTCACCAACATTCATCACATATACATCTTGATCCTTCATCAACATTACCAGTAAACAAGACCCCATCAATGCAAGTTCTGGATTTTCATCAAGGACCTTATCTGTCATTTCAAGATAAGCGTCCTCTGTAACTTCTAATGCACGTGAAAGGGCCTTTAAAACAGATACATGATTAACTGAACCTGACTTACAACGTTGTGTGTCCTGTTTTAATCTTTCATCAATCTTTTTCTCTACTTCTATCCGTTCTTTCTCCCAATCATATCTCCAAGGGAACAATTTCCTATGGCTTTCTTTCCGTTTACTGTAGGCTTGTCTTATCTTAGAACTCAGTAATGACCTTCCTCTGCTCTGTTTCTGTTCAGAATCAGAGTAAGCAACCCTTCTTGTGCGTCCATCTGAAGTTTGATCAGACACCCCATTGCTTTCCCTTGTTTCTGCTGAACCATCAGTCGGTGCAACACTTCCTGAAATTGAGTTCTCTGTTCTTTGCATATTATTCCGACGGCTTTTATCTACACTACTTGAAGTACTATTCCAAACAAAAAAATCCAGAGGATCATCCTCTTCTTCAGCGAGCAGTTCACGCAATGACCTTCCCTTCCTGTGTTCTCCAACTTCCTTCTCACACTCAAAAGTAACGCGCTTAATAAACTCTGTCAGAGGACGGGGATTCCCTTGCTTGCCAATCATCTTTGTATTGGATCCACTCAATTCAGTAGCTATTTCACAGTTACTGCTCTGTGGGTTCTCACTATCATTTTGACTAGCTGGGTTGTGTCTATCATTTATTTCTATCTTTTCTTGCCCTGAATAACTGAAAATACTATCTTCAACTGTTAGCTTCGCTCGTTTAACATTAGCATCTTGTCGATCATCAGAACTCCATTGCCCAGACTGGGCAGATGAGCGGCATTCTTGTGCAGCAGCTTGGATCTCTGGGTCATTATGATTCTGTTGCACTGCAGCCAAGGTATTTGGGAAATCTTCTGCTGCAGCTTCTGAGCAATGTGGATGATTGTCATTTAACTGCAACGCTAATTGGACTTGTGGACAATGTTCTCGTGTGACTTCTGGGCTGTGTGGATGATGGGGATTTAATTTCTGTGGCGATTGGGTATTTGGGCAATCTTCTGGAGTGGCCACAGAGCCTTGTGGATGATTTGCATTTACTTCCAGTGCCGAATGAGAATGCAAGCATTCTTCTTGAGTGACCTCTTGTAGAACATTAGGATTTATTTGAGGCACAGATTGAGAATACGAGCAATCTTCTTGTGTGACCCCTGGGTTTTTCGGATGATTTTGATTTGCTTGTGCTTTTGATTGGGAATGTGGGCAATCTTCTTTTATGGCTTCTGGGTTTTGTGGATGATTGGGAATTGATTGTGATGTTGATTGGCAAATTGAGCAATGCCAATCTCTTTGTGGGATGTCAGGATTTTGTTGCCCAGACTGAGCATGAAGGCAGTTGCACTTTTCTTGTTGGCTGTGAGGATTTTGCTGCCTAGATTGAACAGGCTGGCAGTCTTCTGCTTCGGTTGCATTTGTGCAGTCATGTTTTCTATCCCACAATAAACCTTCCAGCTCATTGAAGATAGCTTTATAAAGATTACACATAAGAAACTCAGGGGCATCAGGGCCATTAAAGCCATCATAAATCCCAACAAAAAGCCACCCATGTTCCTCCGACAAGACCACGTGAACTCTATCCTCACCAGCCTTACCTTGCGCCCATTGCAGATTATTACCATTGCTAATATCGTCAGAGGGAAAGCCCAAAAACATACCTGACTCATAGTTGCCACTGTTGGAGCTCCCCTTGGCCTGCTGGTGCCACCCCACCATCTGCATAACAGCAGGCAGCACAGCAGTCTTGGATAAGGTCCTCGAAAACGCCCTTCTCACCGGTCTGCTCACAGTCCGCATCACCCTTGAAAAATAGCGTCTCCGCCTCCTGAAGTAGGTCGCATGGTGTGAAGCTAGCGGCGCTGAGAAGTGACTGCGATCTATGCCTTCCAGAGGACCGGATAAAAAGGCTCGTTCAAGGGGGCCTGACAGGAAGCCCCCTCCACGCTCCAAGGGGGCGGACATGAAGCTCTTATCAACAGGAGCCTGCTGCACAGGACCGCCCGCTAGGGGGCCCGACATTGGACCGGAATAGGCACTAGAGTTTAAGCCCCTGGGCACGGGCTGCAGAGGCAGGGAACTGAAGGAAGCGGTGCCCTCAAAGGCAGAGGCCCTATCTGGGTTATTAAACTGGTTGGCTGTATTATTGTTGTTATACTGGTGGTCATTTGGGGCGGCCACAGTTCTGGGCGTGGAGGTATTGGCGCTCACGGAGGCCCCAGATATGGCCTTGAATGTGGTTGTCTCCGGGCCAATTTTAGCATTGGGATTATTTGCATTAGCGTTGTTGTTTTCTTCCTGCGAGAACCGGAATGATCTGCTGTGATCAGACCCGTCCAGGCCCTCCGTCTCCACAATTCCAAACCGCTCGGATTGCGAAGGCGAGTAACGCGCTGATTCGATCACGGGCCTCACGTAGCAAAACGAATGCCCCAGCCCCTCATCCAGCGGCTCCGAGAACACCAATCCCACGCGCTCCTGCTCATTCCCAACCGGCATAAAACAGCCCACCACGCGCGACACGCTATTACCCATCACCTCCCTTTTCACTCCTTCAGCTCCTCCTCCATGCCGCCCTCCATGCGCATATACTCACTCCGAGTATACACCTCCCCTGAACATATACTCACTCTGTATATCCCCCTCCTGCTCCTCTCTCTGGTTCCTCGATGTTCTTCTCATGTTTCTTCCTCCCACTCCTTGGACTTCATTCCACTTCCTCTCTTTTCCTCCTATTTTTTCACGTAGTCAAAACGCCCGCCTCCACGTCAGCGCCACCGTGAAACGGTAAAACCGCCTCGTAAATTTCAGTTTTTTCTCCCCCCTTTCTGGTGGAGTGGGTAAGAAAAAAAACATTTTCTCCCCTTTTAAAAATTCCGCCAAGTCAACACAGGAAACCCAACCCCTTTCTTTCTCGAAATTGACGTCTGATTAAAATAGTACGCCTGACGTCGAGAGTGGCTACTAGTGGGATGCTGACGTGGCACCTGTCGGGGCTCATATATTCTAAAATAATACTGCGCGCATAAAATTCCAACCATTGGTGTGCTCATCGTACAGTTATTTTAATTTATGACCCCACCAGTGCCACCCTATTAAATGGGGTCAATCCTTGTCATACAAGTCTACTGTTGAAACAATCCATACAAAAGCTGGATTGGATTCAGTTTTTAAATCCGTGGATTTTCAGTAAAGTCAGCGAGACACCTCCAATTTCGGCTTTTATGGGAGGAGAAATTTAAACAAGTGGGCTTTTTAAGACTCGGCTTACCAGACAAGTTTTCTCTCTCTCTTTTCATCTTGGTGACAGCTTTTCAACGCAAACGACAATTTCCTCTGAATATTTTATTCTCCGCCCTTGCTGGAAATTGCGTCCGTCCACTTCTTGGCTTTGGCACCCGCTAAAAAAACACAACTCACATTTTTCTTAAAATAAAAATTATATATTTTATTCAAAACAATAATATTAGTGCTAACACTAGTAGCTCTAGAGTTGGTAAGGTCAAAGTGGTTTTCATTAGGGCATATCCTTTTTTATGGGGGTGGGGGGAATGTTTGTTTCTTTGCTTTGGTTCTGTCTAATCACTGTTGACTTCTAACCACAGCACTACATACGTACATTACTCACTTTTCCTTAGTCTTTCATCACTACCTACTAAGTGCTTCCTAGCTTTTGCATGTTTATGCTTTTGCCCTTTTAGTGCCTTGTGTCTAGGCTTTGCCTTAGGCTTAGGCTTATGTTGTTCTTTAGTGTTTCAATGGATTCTAACTTGGCACTATGTGTGTCTAGAGTGGAATAGATTGAATCATAATAGTAAGTTCTAACTTTGGAATTTTTTTTTGTGTCTTTATTGGAATAGATGCAATCAATCAATATTGTAAAAGGCGTGGGTTTTTTCATTAAATTTGATTGGTTGGGTCAACGTTGTAAAATGTATGGGATTTTTCAGTATCTAGATTCATCTTTTAACTATTAGTAGAAGTAGTGTGTGACACTCTTTTTATGGTTAGTTTGATTGGTTGGTTGGATCAGGCGTGAGGTTTTTCGTTATCTAAATTCAACTTTTAATTATTAGAAGTAGTGTGTGGCACTTTTTTTAGGGTTAGTTTGGTTGTCTAGTTGGGTCATCGTCATAAAAGGCATGGGTTTTTTGTTATCTGAATTCAACTTTTAACTATTAGTAGAAGTAGTGTGTGGCACTATTTTAGGGTTAGTTTGGTTGGTTGGTTGGGTCATCATCATAAAAGGCATGAGGTTTTTTGTTATCTGAAATCAACTTTTAAGTATTAGTATAAGTAGTGTGTGACACTATTTTTAGGGTTAGTCTGGTTGGTTGGTTGGATCATCGTCGTAAAGGGCGTGGGGTTTTCATTAAGTTTGGTTGGTTGGGTCATCGTTGTAAAAAACGTGGAGTTTTTCATTAAGCTTGGTTGGTTGGGTAAGCATCGTAAAAGATGGGGGATTTTTCATATTTGAACTCAACTCTCAACTATTAGTAAAAGTTGTGTGGGACACTATTTTTAGGGTTAGTTTGGTTAGTTAGGTCAACATTATAAAAGTCGTAGGGTTTCTTATTACTTGAATTCAACTCTCAACTATTAGTAGTAGTGTGGAATAGTTAGATATGTATGTGAGAGTTAGAGGGAAAGTGCTTATTCAAATATAAAATTACAATTCTCAACTATTAGTAGAAGTAGTGTGGAACAATTATCTTGTACCCAAGAATTATAAAAAATGCCTATTAAAATATAAAAACTCTAATGCCTTCAATTATTTAAAATACAAATCTTTCAACTTAAATTAAATTTATGTAAGCATCCCACTAATAACTTAAAATGATTCCCTTTTATAAAATTGAAATTTTAAATTTCTCCCACATAAAACTTCATTGTTGTGATAGCTTATATTATAATAATATAAATAATTTAATAATTGATTTCATTGTCAACACTACTTTAAGATTTTCATACATGGTTATAATATAATAATTGATTTCATTATCGCCACTACTTTTAAGATTTTCATACTTGGTTATTGATTTGAAGGCTATCAACAATGTTTATATACATTTTTTTAAAAGCAAGTCTTCTATGTTGAAAATGTAGTTTTAAAATTTTAGGTTACTCAAACTATTATTAGATAGGGTTGCATATTTTATATTGTAGTTTGTTTTATTCGATGAGAAAACGAATTGCAAAAATAGGGTTTAAGAACAAGTAAATTAAGATTTTTATAAGGCGCATGGTCATTAAAGGTTATTGTATAGATTTGAAAAAGGGAGAATAAATTTTTATATAAATTTATAATATAAATAAAATAAATTTTAAATAAAAAAAGTGACCATTGATAATAAATTATGATCAAATGTATCAAAATAAATAATATTAAGTTGAAACTTTGATGTAAATGAATGTGATTTATTTAAGAGTGGAAAATTTTAGAAATATTAAAATGAATTATTTTTAATGGGTAATTTTTTTATTTTTCATTAAAGATTATTTTACAATTGTAAGGTCAATCACATATCTACGAGACTAATCTATTTAATTGCAAATCTTATCTCTATAAATATATTAATGTTTGCCTTCAATCTATCATGAATTTATGTACTATTTTCTACATAAAATTTGGCTGTGTAGTCATGAGTTTACAAGTAATAAAAGATAATATCTATCTTATGTTAAAACATATATAATATTGAGTCAATGAACAAAGCTAATCCTTGTAAATATAACTCCAAGGGTTGCAAATGAAATGTTTCGTGTGTCATGTTGGTACACAATGATCAAGTCAAAAGGGCAAGGTCGACCTTAAATTTGAATTTAGATTTTGAAATTTCAAGGATAATTTTTGAAATTGTACATCTAACCCACATCATTTGTCCATCAATGAATTTGAATTGGAATAAAAAAGAAATGAATTTGAGAATCAAGAGAATGAGTGCAGATACACATAAAATCTCAAATTATGTACTATCTATTTATCAAAAATATATCATTTGTAGACTTGCCATTACTTAAAAAAAAATCTAGATCAAAATAATTTCAAAACAAAAAAAAAGATATGCAATTTTAACCATTACAAAAATATACCCTTATATAACAAGGAAACTTAAGATACAATTAAAAACGTAAAAATAAAAATAAATCTAAGATTTTAAAAAATATCAATCCAAACAAATAATATGCATCATAAATATTTTTTAGGTTTTGATGATAATTAATATATATATATATATATATATAAATTAATTTGAATTTTAATTGTCCCATTTCTAGTTGGGACAAGTATTGATGACTATCTAAATTGGATTTTAATTAACTATTTCTAAGTTGAGATAAGCTTATATTATTTAAAGATCAAATGTTATTGAAATCTTACTTTTCTCTCATGTCTCTCTCCTTAGGTTTTGAGAGTCAACTAATTAATTGTTAGATATTCTATGATCAATAAAAAATATTTTAATATTGAAAACTACTCCATTAGAAGTTGGGACAAGTATTGATGACTATCTAAATTGGATTTTAATTAACTATTTCTAAGTTGAGATAAGCTTATATTATTTAAAGATCAAATGTTATTGAAATCTTACTTTTCTCTCATGTCTCTCTCCTTAGGTTTTGAGAGTCAACTAATTAATTGTTAGATATTCTATGATCAATAAAAAATATTTTAATATTGAAAACTATTCCATAATTCTAATGATTAGCTAATTTAAATTTTTATTGACTATTTCTAAGTTGGAGTATTTTGTTTTCTTCAAATATTAAATATCATTAAAATATTTATTAGTAGTTTCAATGTCTCTCTTTAGGTTTTAATGGGTTAACAAATTGATTGTTAAATTTTGATGGTCAATTTAAATAAGATTTAAATTTAAAATATTCAAACAAGTTGTATAAATTAAAGCTACTAACTTCTATTTAAGATCTAATATCATTATTTGGTCTTTTTTTAATTATTTATATTTTTCCTAAATCTAAATTTGTCATTCTTTAATAAAAAGGTGTTTTATATTCAATTCAAACTTGTATTTATTTAAAATTTGTTTTATATTGATAATTAATGATAAACTTAATTATAAATGCAATTTGTTTAAACTAAATAGTAAAATAATATTGTTTAGTTAAAATTTTAATGTATATGAATACAATTTGTTTAAAGTGTGTAAAAATAAAAATAAAATACTAAAACATGAATATTTTTGAATTCATAAATTTTTTATAGACATTAATGATCATTTTATAATTGTAGGATCAATCACATCTTATGATTTTAACCTATGCAATTGTAAATCTTATCTATGTAAATATATTAATGTTTGTCTTAACCTTATCACGAATTAATGTGTTGGTTTCTACATAAAACTTGATTTTATAATCATAAGTTTACAAAGGATAGGAATAATGTCTCTCTTATGTTAATCATATAAGAATATTAAGACAATAAACTAGGATTGTCTTTTAAATATAACTCCAAGGGCCACAAGCAATATGTTTCATATGTAACATAAGCACAATTGGTCAATTCAAAAGGGTAAGGTTGATCCTAAATTTGAATTTAGATTTTGAAAGTTCAAGAGAATTTTGAAATTGCACATCCAACCCAAGACATTTGTGCAAATGAGAATTTGACTCATTGAAAAATAAATGAATTTGAATATTAAGATCAATCTATAGGGATGAGTGTAGTTGGTAGCTATTAGAGAAACCAAGATCTAAAAGTACAATAACTTGATATCTTTCAATAGTGAAGTAAAGAACACAAAAGTATGTCTACCATATATTATGAAAAGTGTGTAAATATACAATGTGAGCCTTGCATATATAGGCAAGGTAGAGGAGGTAAGAAGGAAGGATTGAATAATTTACTACCCCTCCAAAGATACAACACATGTATGCTCAAATGACAAGTGTGTGTGAGCATGTGTAAAGTGTGCATGCAATAGGTGTCTCGAGAGGTGAGTACATGTGTCTCAACCACATGAAGTCAGACAAGAAGCTAAAATTTTGTAAGTGGAGACTTAATTAGTGTGAATGGATCAACCTAGAAAGGGTGATATGCTAACTAGATTGATAGTGTGACTATTTGCACTAACAGTAACAAGAAAAAATATAAAATGTATACTATCTATTAGCAAAAAAATACGTCATTTGTACACTTTTCATTGCATAAATATATCCAAATTTGTATATATAAAAAATTAAAAAATACAAAATATATAATTTTTACCATTAAAAAATATTAAGTTATATATATATATATATATATATATAAACATAATAAAGATAAATCTAGAATTTTAGAAAAGTATCAATCCAAAAAAATAATAATATATATGTTCTTTAATTTATGATGATAACAATATTAAAAAAATATTCATTAACCTTTGATGGTTAGCTAACTTGATTTCAATTAACTATTTCTCAGTTGAGATAAGTATTTATGATTATCTAACTTGGATAAATTAGGATAAATTATGTGATTGAAAGAACAAATGCTATTAAAATCTTAATATCCTCTCATGTCTAAGGATAATCTAATTAATTGTAAGGTTTTGATGGTCAATAAAATGAAATCTTAATATTAAAATCTTTTTAGATTTTTATGTTGAACTAATTTAAATTTTAATAATTGACTATTTTTAAGTTGAAATAAGTTATGTGATTTAAATATTAAATATCAATAAAAAATTTATTGATATTTTTCACGTCTCTTTATTTATGTTTTAAAGGTCTATTAATTGATTAGTAGACTTTGATGATCAATTAAATAAGATTTTAATTTAGAATATTTTCAAACTAATGTAAGTTATCTAATCCAAAGTGTCTAGCATCGATTTAAGCTGTAATATCATTATTTGATTATCTTTTAATTAGTTATAAGTTTATCTAAATTCAAGCTTGTCATTCTTTTATAAAAGTGTTTTATATTGAATTTAAATATTTATTTATTCAATTTTATTTTAAATTGATAAGTAATTGTAATTGTAGATTTAAGTATGAAGTTATTTGAATTTTATTGATAGTTTTTCTTATTTAGTAGATTAAGGTTGAATTCGAATCAAATATAATTTGGTGGAATTTTTTCTAGAAATTTGTAAACTATCAAGTGTGTGATTATTAGAATTCTTCGATTAAGAGTCAAGGATCGAGGGAATTCTATGTCACCAAATTTATTTGAGATATGACATTAGCTTCATACTTTATGGAGTTGATATTAGGCATATGGACTGAACAATAATTAATCTATGGTGGGTATTTTCAACTTCACTAATAAACTAAGGATCACTTGGCAATTTAATAAAAAAAGAAAAATTGATAGATTGGTCAATGTGAATGATTCATTCATGTAATCTATTATAAATAAATTAAAAATTTATTTAAAACCTTCAACCTAAAAAATGACCTATTGTTAAAATACTACTAATGAATTATCCTTGACATTTATCATAGATTTGAGTAGGAACTTATAGAAAAATTTATAAAATTTAGTTAATTTATCAACTTTTTAGATCACACTTTACAATCCATTATCAAGAAGAGAATAATACTAGTGTATGGAAAAATAAACTTTCCATAAGCATATAGAAAAATACACTTTTCATAAGCTCAATCTAGGCTAATCCAATAAATTACATGTACACAAGAATAAAAATTGACTTAAATTAATAAATAATAATTATGGGAGTGAATTAAAAATAAACTACTAAGATAGAAAATTAAATGTAAAGGATAATGTATACTTTTTTTTATAGGTGACAAACTTGTTGACTAGAGCTATAAACCAGTGAGGCCACAAATAGGGGACCTCATCACTAGCATGAATGCACAACAACCACCCAGACCCATGAGCACGTCGGTCCAACGAGGGCACAAAGCTTGCGAGCACACCAACCTAGTGAGGGTATGGCATAGGCCTGAACACTTGTGAAACCAACAATATGAACACCATAATGGTTCATAATATACAAGCACACTAGATCAACAAAGGCACAAGCCTGTGATGACAGCAACCCAGTGGGGATTTGAACCTTGGTGGCAATATTAGCAATGCCACAACTTAACCAACACATTGTGAGATCAAACCCAAAGGATAATGGATACTTAACTATAAGCAAAGATGAATAATTTTGATATAGTTTTAGAATGTGATTGGCTTGGAATTTGAGTTGGATCCTCTTGGTCTAAATTTTTCCTTATATTTTATGTAATAAATGTATATTTTGTAGGCCAAGTTTATAGATCTAAGATAATTCCATGAATGTGGATATGTCCTATAGGGTGTCTATATAATCCTACAACTTGTGCACTTCTTCTCTCTATGTTTCCAAATTCATTAATGTTCACTCTATATATTAAAAAGATCTAACAATATTTAAGAATACCTTTGGAGGACTACCAATTTGCTAAGAGACACATTCTCCTAGGTCAACCCCTAGAAAATACTTGCAATCAAGCTAAGGATCAACATGAATCAAGAAAATATGCAAACGTGCAAATATCTTAGATGGAGATGTTAAAGTAAATGTTGTTCTTTTGTTATATCAATTGAAGTATTATAATAAATGGTATTTGAATGCTTTATGAATTTAAATGATCTAGGATGAAGGAGTATGCTAAATAAATACAATTGGATGGCTTTAAATGTAAGATCATAATAACAAATTGGACAAATGTGTGTTGAGTTGGCTCACAACGACTAGTAAAATTGTTTGGAGTCCAAATAATAATTTTGAAATTCTAGGGGTCAAATCCATCAATGTGGAAATGACTTGGGATGATGGAGCCATGAGATCTAAGTAGAGAACATATATTTAGACATGGGAAAAATGATATTCATAATAAATGAAAAAAAAGTATGAATGAATATGCATATACAAATGGGATAAGGTAGAATGCATGGGAATGTGGGAATATATGTAAGTGAGGATAGGTGACAGCTAAGGGAATGAGCCCAAATTTGTATAAGATTTGTACTTTGTTGATAAATAATTGCATTAAGACATTCTCTCAAAATTTATACAAAACTACATGGGAATTGACATGAGTATGCAAATTTCACCATTACAATTAACACTTGATTACAAAAATTCATGAAGTTTTCACATATCATACGGTATCTCCAAACACATTAATGATCTCTTCTTAATAATGGATCACAAAATTCAATTTGAAATGCCAATATTAACCAAATTAACACTTCAAAAAGCTCTTACCCAATCTAATAGATTATAAAAATCTCACATACATTACTATTTATTATCTTCTTAATAAACTTATCATCATGAGTTTATTTGAAAATGATTGTCAATGTCAATAAATTATTATACATTCAGAGTCCTTTATTTCTTATAGAATCATTGAAAATTTCATGAATCATGACACTCATAGAATTTGTAAAAACTAGTAATAACATCATCAAATGATACATGAACACAAATATTTTATAATTTGATTGACCAAATACTACACATAATGACTTACTCAAAACATGAAAATACACTAATTAACTAACATAATTATAAATGTGTATACCTATTAACCATTTAATATTATTACTAACCTTAATATACTCATCGTCTTATATTTTAATGGTGATTATGTATGCATTAGAATGTGGGAATATGTGTAAGTGAGGATGGGTGAAAGCTAAGAGAATAAGCCCAACTTTGCATAAGATTATGTCATGTATAAATATATAATTGCAACAAAACATTCTCTCAAAATCGACACAAAACTAAATGAGAATTGACACGAGTATGCAAATTTTACCATTACAATTAGCAAGATTACGAAAAAATCATGAAGTTTCCACATATCATACGATATCTCCAAACACATTAATGATCTCTTCTTAATAATGGATCACAAAGCTCAATTTGAAATGTCAATATTAACCAAATCAACACTTCAAAAAGCTCCTACTTAATCTAATAGACTCTAAAAACCTATGTATGCTATTGTTTATTATTTGTATTCAAGTATATTTGAAAATGATCATCAATATCAATAAATTATAATACATTTAAAGTACTTTATTTCTTATAAAATCATTGAAAATCTCTTAAATCACGACACCAATAAAAATTATAAAAATTAATTCATCAAATGATATATAATCACAAATATGCATAACTCAATTGATCAAATACTACACATATTAACTTACTAAAAATATAAATATACATTAATTGTTAATATTATTACTAACCTTAATATACTCATCTTCTTATTTTTGATGGTGATTATATAGTCAATAAATCTGTACAGTACCTTTGGTTAATAAAAAGACTCCATTCATAAATAACATTAGCTTCGTTAGAGGTTCAATTGAACATGAAAAATATTTAGCAACTTGCTATCTTATCCCGAGGCAGACCATAGTGAAGTTTAGTTGACGATTTCCTAATTAAGACAAACCATTTAAAACCCGAATCTCTTTATAACCCTTTTATGAAGACTACATGTGAACTCTTATTTAAGACTATTTTGCTAATATTCTAACATCGTCCGTGATTACTTGAATCTGCCTCACATTTCTTTTGCCTATATTCTTGTCTTACCAAACTCTTTACTCAAATGAGGTTAAAATTTACCCTACATGTTTGTTATCTCACCTTTACGAGGTCTGTCTAGAGCCGTGAACCACCTTATCAATGTATTAGTTTTATATATACACACTATTTTCTATTGAGAAGAGGATATAAATTTTTTTAAAAAAAACAATTATAGGAAGCGGATCTAATAGATGAACGCATTTTCATATATTTTTTTTACCTCAAAGGTATTTCCGTGATTCAATCTACCGTCTAATCTGTCTTACATTGGACTCATTTTTTATCAAGTTGGGATCGGGAAGGGGTGAGCTGGGGGGAGACTAATCCCCTACAAATTCACACAGCCACATGCAAACCACATGCATCGGGCGAATCTGGGCCTCGAAGTCAAAACCAAGACCTTAAGGAGCATACCTAAGACTCAAGCCAACTACGCTACCCCTGTGCATTCTCATAATTATTATGGTGTTGCACAATAATCTTTTTTTCTCTTTTACATGTTATTTGTAAAGTTAAACATTAATAGTTAGTTTGCATCTAAAATGGACGAAGTATCAATTTTCACAAATCACATCAAAGAAACAACTAATCACATGGTGATGCATAGAGCAATCGACAATAAATGCCTTGATGCACATGTTTTGATCTAACTTTTTCAAAAAAATATTCAACGAAAACTTAGTTGATGTAATTATATTGTTAGTACCCAAAACTTAAAAAAATAACTTTAAACTCTTAAATCTCTTACAAGAACGTGTTAATTTTTTTACGAAATTTGATTTATTGTTTAAACCTTATAAAACTAATTCTTATTCAACAAAATCCATTACCATAAAAAACAAAACTGAAACTATACCTCTTAAAAAAACACCCTTTCAATTTTTAACTAACTTTAACTCTTAAAAAAGCCCCCTTTCAATTTTTAACCAACTATACCTCTTAAAAAACAGCCTTCAATATTTAAGTGTGGGTTTACTCCACATTCCCCCACATGAAATTTAAATATAAAGTTAGCTACGTTGAAATTAGGTAGCTATACGCCCTAGGTTATTGAGTGTGGTGGTTTGTTACTGTCAAGTAGCCAAGGACTTGAGTTGACAATGTACAAATTGAAATGGGGAACCAATCCCACGTGGCCCCCAAGGATTCATACCTACAATGAATTCAAAAATAGGTATACCATGGACTTTTTTGACACTAGGGTGCTTCTTGTCAACTTTAGGCACCAATTTCAACAACAAATTAGTATGAAATAAGCATGTGGTCTTGTCCTATACGCATCCCAAGGAGAGTTAAAGTGGTGAGTCAAGACGAACCGTGGTAAACTCCAAGGCATGGTTGAATTTGACAACGATCTTGTAATGAGTGGCAGATGGCATGGAAGGCAAATTTTGTGATACCCAAGTGAAATTGTTCAAACTTCAACCCATCATGTTCATGTTCATGCTCATGCTTTTCTAGGACCTTGAAAAGAAACATCCAAATTATGGAGACTTAATGATGTCTACACGGGCTTTGAATGCTTTATCATCCCCTTATACTTCTTTTTGCCCCCCTAATCAATACCTAGAGATCCCCAATTATTGACCTTGTTTCCTCCACCCCAAAATATGGCTCTTGCTTTAGGATTTATATCAACCAATGTCTTATCATAAAAAAAAAAAAAATGGGTATTTTATTTTTTAATTCTACCCAAATGGGTTTTTGTTTTTGCTTTTTTTAAAAGACATAATTTTAATTTTTTTTTTAAATATAATAAAAATAAAAATTACAAATTGAAATTAAAATGAATTTGTATTAATAAAGTAATTTGTGAAATTTAAAATTTATTTGAGAATATAATTCCATATTTATTTGTCTTTGCTTGTGGAATTTCTTGGACAAGTAAATTCCATTATGGTCTTTACTAGTTTTTCTTAGGAAGTGAAGTCATTCACTTAGTTCTTTCCATAATAAAAAAATATTTCCTTAATAATATTTTCCATGCTAGATGGCTTCTACAAACTCTTAAGATGTGCATATGGAAAGCTTGTGTTTTTGTTTTATTAGTAATAATATTGTTATTAAATGTTATAGATGCAAATATTTATAGTTTATTATAGTATGATTTATGATAAAATAAAATTCGATTATATTTAAAATATTTTATTGTAATGTAACATTTCAAATTTTAATTATTATTTTTGAACAAATTTTAAAATAATTTAAGTATAATATAAATTGTAATTGAGAGATAGTAATTTAGATATATATAATTATCTCTAAAATCGTAAATATATTACATAATTATGTTTTTATAAATATAAGATGTGTTTGAGTATTGAAAATTTATGTATTAAATATTATATTAATGAAAAATTGTAATTAATTTCATTTGATTTAATTATATTAAAATAATAAAAACTAAAATCAAAATAATTCATATCTAATATATTTTAATATTGTACTTTTTTAGATTTTATTACAGTTTGGATCCACCCTTGCTTGCACGTCATTTATGTATCTTAATTAGGGTATGAGCTTCATTGTTTGTTATATGTATGATCCTTGCCCACCTTCCCTCTTTTGTGCTTTATTATTGCATCTATCATTATGGACACATTTCTCACCCTTCTTTTCACATTTGCTTCCTATCCAAGTGTGCTTTATGATATATCCTTATACTCACTCAATATATCTAAGGTATTAATTCAAACTTGGTGAATCTATCTTTCGACGTCTCATGATAGCTTTGCTTTAAATGCCTCTCTTGATTTTTCCTTCCTTCAAGACCTTTGTGTTGTGCCCTTGATAAATCCACATGTTTCTTCTATAGTTACATCTAATGATGAACACCTTCTTCTACGCCCAATGATGTGTTTATTAATGGTTATATTGTTGATGAATCTAATTGAGATATATTCTCTATATGGTTAGATATTTATTATGTCTATCCTAGTGTGTTTGTGATTATTGTACTTAGATTTTATCACTAAAAATGTATCTCTACATGATACAACTCATCTGTGTTCACCTTCACATGAGGTTATTTCCCCACATGTAGCTTATTATAGTACTCTTTTGTACTTTGAATCATGGTCTATGGATAATATGCTTGCTAAGGAGTATAGTGTTAGTTCCTTATATTCTTATGATGTGGATAATAACTCTTTGATACATCATAACTTGATTTATGATGGCTCTAAAACCAACATTTGTATGGTTCTCATTCTTCACATTTTAGTGGTGCTTCCTTGGAGGACCCCATAAATAAGTTTTGATATATTTTTATTGGTAGATGGTCAGTGCTCCCCTCAAGATTCGTGACAAGGGACTAACTGCCTCCAATGTGATCCATGTCTCTACCATTTGTATCAAGCATTGATAGATCGATATTTTGATGCAATGACAAACGTGGGCCAACAATTGGTATCAAAGTGTTGGGTCACAAGTTTGAATCCCCTTGGGTAATGTTGAGGGAGAGATTGTTGGTAGATGGTCAACACTCCCCTGGGATTCGTGACAAGGGAATAACTGCCTCCCATGTGATCCATCTCTCTACCGTTTGTATCAAGCATTGATAGATCAATATTTTGATGCAAAGAAAAATGTGGGCCAACAATATCATGGTGATATACCCATCATTGATAACCATGGAGGTTCTCCTTCACATCCTTGTAAACTTTCATACGATTTATCTTTTATTAGTTGTGGGGCATCCTCCTTAACATCTCCTACTAAGAAAACAAATTATTAGATGGTCATACATAAATTACTACATCAAGATCTCTTACAATTTTTACTTGCCTTATGTGAGGATAATGACAACTTCATTGAGCATTGTAGCAGTTGGTTACTTTGTCAACTTCATCCTTGCACATGTTGCTCTACCATAGAAGCTACGAACTTGGATTCTTGCAAGACCTCCCTTCATCATAGTTGCGGCTACAACAACTTTGCCAAGTTTGTTACCTTGCATTCTCCCTTCATTGGCCTTGAGTGCCCTTGGGTGGAGGTGGTATAACATCATTTTACTTTTGCATTATGATTTGGTAGAGTAGCTTTTATCTTTTTAGTGTCCAGTGCATTTATTTCTATTTCATTTATCGTACATTCTACTTTGTTGCTTTTTTGGTTGTCTTTGGAGGTGGAAACACCAAAGGGGGGGTTTGACTGAGGAAACCCCTATACAAACCCAATAATTTTCCCTCATTGCTTGTGTGTAAGTGAACATGTGTGTGGAGCTCGCTGGCGAATTGGCATTTTAGTGAGTTGATATTCATCACCCTTGTCTTTATCTACCTACTTTATCACTTTTGTACTTACTTTTCATACTTTATCATTCTATTTATTCCATTAAAGTTAGTTAGCTAGGTTGTTAAGTAGGTTTCTGGCATTCTTTATTGCATTTTACATTTTTTGATCATACGGACACTAGTGTGTCAGAGAGATGTCAATACGTCGTGTTGTCGTCCTATACCCACATTACCATCCTTCGACAAAGAGTTGTCTAAGGTGTAGTTTGGACTCCAAAAACCAGCTCGTCTAGCCCCAACTAGAATTTTGGATTTGTAGAGTGGAAGAAGCACTTGAGAGTGCTCTTCATTCTCGATCCTCATCCCAAAACACCCATTAGAGTGAGGTAAGTTAGGGCAACCCTTTGCGCTTAGCTCGCAGTGACCTGGAGCCTTGGTGTGGTTGGTCCTCCTCTCTTACATTTTTGGTGAACCTGACGTGAACCAGTTTGGTTTCATTTAGTAGTGATGGAGGGTCCTTTCCTTGTATCCTAGGAGTGTTGTAGGTGTGAGATTTTTGAGGCGAGATTTTTGAGGCGTTTCACCTCACAACCCAACCTGTGACCCCTAGTAGGCATAGTTAGAAGGCTCTGTAAGTGTTGTAGAATGAAGCCTTAGCTGGGTCACTGTCCAATTGTGAACCTTTGGGGGCTTTGTGAGAGTATTGTTTAGTGTACACGATGGCTTCCTTTTTACATCTGCCTATCCCTTCTATGCAACCTGCGAGTAGTGCTCCTGGTATAACCTTCACCTTGCAAGACTTGTCTATGGGTTTTAATAGAGAACCATCTCATCTTTACATCCCTGCGTGAATCAACGAAAACACTGTGACAGGTGTTCTTGTTGACCCAACATGCCAAGTGAATGTGAAATTACCGAGGAGATTATGTTAATCAATTTCCTGCATAAAGATGGGTATGACACACTTGAAAGAACCATCCGTACACATAACAAAAAATTTGTACCTCCCCTTGGCAGCATCACCTTGTCGGTCCTTGTTGGACGTAAGTCAGTAAACATGCTTTTTGACATAACCCCGAGGTCTGAACTCTTTAGAGTAAAGTTAGGTATCCCCTAGTTAGTAGCTATGAATGCAGTTCCCTCGATCATACATAAATTTTTGAAGTTTATTCATGAGGGTTGAGTGCACGTAATCCATGACATTAGCTATAAACCGTTGGTTATGTATGGAAACTATTCCTTAGACCACTTTTGGCCGACACCTGTTGGTCTGCTTCCACCTAGGATGAACCTTTGTACCAGACCTATGAAAAGTATAAGAAAGGGTGCTTAATGCCTAAAGTGAGATACCCTCCATCTTCCTATGTTGTCTCGCATAGGGCTTGTTTGAAAGCTGATAGTGATGCTACCATGGCACATAGGAGGGAAGAAGAGAAGCGCTCTCAAGGTTCCTCTTCCTCCTCTTTCATTGTCTAGCCTGCAGCTTCCTCTCACCCTACTATGGCATCATTAGATCCTGCTCAGCATTTGTGGGAGAATCCTATGGTGCCCACTTGAAAAAAGACCAAGCGTCTTGCATTCGAACTTCCTGTTCTGCACACAATTCTTACGCCCATTCGATATGCTTGAGGGAAAGGTCCCTACAGGGAATCCTCTATGTCTCAACCTTTGTAGCCTCCTACCACTCCTAATCCTAAAGCAGTGAATGGGAAGAGGCCCATCGCTAAGGTGCTAGAGCTGACTCCCCCCATTGTTTCTCAACCTCTCCCTCCTACTCTCATTTAGGAGTTTGTACCTCCGCTGGAGATGACTATGATGGACACTCTTATGGTTGATTAGGAGCCTTCTGTCCCATCCCAATTCCTGACCTCTAGCTCCAAGAGTCGCAAAAATCACCTTGCGCATGAGCACAAGCGTCGTTGAAAGGATCTGGTGGCTAAGCAGACCGCTTTGCAGAGGAAGGAAGGGGAGTCGACTACCCTTGTTTTAGGGCCTCTTGTTGTATCCTCCTCTCTCATCCCCTCTACTTTTTTTCAATCAAATTTGGTCCTGATTTTGGCTCTTGTTGTGAGTGTGAGCGCCCCAGACCCTAAAAGTGTGTAGGTGTTTATCGCTCCTTCGATCGAGCCATCTCATTTGATGTCCCTTTTGGCTACCATTCTCGAAGCTCATGGACATACTGAACACCTCTTTAGTGTTCGTTGTGATCTTCTTCTCCTCCTTCACGCCTCTTACCTCATCTATGGGGAGTTCACATCCTTCAATGAAGCAGAAGTTGGAGGTTTGCCCTTATAGCAATGGGGGGCATAAGAGGAGCCCACCATCTTCAAAGGGTGGTCCTACACTAGCTTGTGTCATCCTAGAGGTAGAGAAAGTTTTAGATTCTCCTGAGTTTGTCACTACTCTTGAGTCATTTGATGAGCCTAGCAATGAATCTCGAGCATCGCCTTCCCCATCCATTGAGGTAACACATGGAACTCTTGTGAAGTGCATGTTCAACTCTTTGGATGAGGTCTTGACCTTGTCATTGATCTTCATGAAATCGTTGATCATTGCTTCACAAAAGCTAAGTGGAGAAGACCTTATGGGGCCTTCTTCCTTGGCCCTTATTGCAAGAGGGTCAGAAGCTCCCCCCCTAAATATTACACCACTACAAGCTCATTTTCCTTCCTCATATAATGATCTAGATTGGGAAGCAAACGACCTCTTGGTCGATGAGTGTTGGGGGGGTGCCTCTTCTTTACCTTTAGATTAGGTGTGTGTTTGTTGTGATGTGGTCCCTCATGCTCGCGTTATGTGTTCCTAGATGACCCTTGTCACCCTTGTAGGTGCTTGGATACAAGAGTGATTATGTGTCATAAAATTCCTCTACTTGTGGCATCATTCTTCCTCTATTATGTGTATTAATTTTTGGAAAATTGGGGACAATGCAAAGTGTTGAGAGCATTTAGGCTTCCCTTCCATGTTGACCCAATTTTTTATTTTTACTTTGTCTTCTTGTGCATTCTTCATATGGTTTGATAAGTAGGGGTTGATGACAATTCACTAATATACTATTATTATACTTATGAATATTTATGAGCCGCTCTGACCCTAAAATATTATATTGCCCCTGTGTCCTTTATCTGTGATGTCATTGCTTCTTTTTCCAAATTTGCTATCTTTCTCTCTTCTGTGCTTGAGTTGTGATGTTGTGGTGCATATGCGTTGTCACTCGTGTGTGTGACAACATTACCACAGTGACATCTCACTATGTCCCGTGGGCCACATCACCTTTTTTTCATTATATATTTTCTCTCCTTAGGCTGTCGTGTGCCTCTGTGTTCAACATGCACCACCTTAAGGGGGGGCTACCATGTAGAATTCAATTTTTTGAAAATGCATTAGTTTCCAATGAATCTTTTCTCAAAAATTTGTGCAAACTTTTTCAAAAAATGGCATTCTCAACTTGGACCTCCTAGCGAAGCATGTTTCCTTCATCATGGGTTCGTAAAGAAAGAATTCGGAGAACTTTCCTCTGAGGAGGGAGAAAATTTTCCTGTGGGAAAAGCCTCGACCTTCCCCTTGTGAGGGGGCACTTTCTTCCTTTCGAATTCCTTGATGAAGTGAACATATTTCGAAAGGATTCCTTGATGTTGGATCAATTTGTGAAAAACACTCTCACTTTCAAATAGTGTGTCCCTTGAGTGGACCCCTCTTCGTCTGAAGGGTTCCCGAGGGAACCCTTTGAAATCCTTTCAATTTCTTGACTATCTATGTGACTGTCTGCTTGTTTTTTTGTGTGGCTGCTTTTTGTTTTCTAACATGTTTTATCTATGGATTAACATGTTGCTTTGTAGGTGTGCCTGTAAATTCGCTTTCCAGACTGACTCTATGGAGTCCCCTTACACTAGGCTTCCTTCATGAGATAATACTTGGGGGAATTCCTTCTTTGTAGGTCTAAGGGCCTATGAAGTGCTTGCATCTTGTAGAATTTTTCCATTGTTGGTCTATGGGCCTTTGTGTACTTTGTGCAACTTCATAGTTCTACAAAGCTACAAAGTCCTTTTGTTTGAACCTCCTCAAGAGAGAGTACCTATGGAGTCATTTTTTTGTCCTACACTTTTGAGTTTTCTAGATTGTGGTATGCTTCCTCAACGGTTCAGGTATACATTTCTAACTCTTCAATCTACTTTATTGAATTCTCATCGATATTCACTCTCTCTAAAGTGGGGAAGAAATGTATAGGAGTGGATTTGCACTACTTGTGTGAAATCCCCTTTTGCATACCCTCACCTTAGGAAATCAAATTCAAAGGTGAAATTCCACATCACCCATATGAAATGCATCCACTTGGTGCTTGTTTTGTGTGTCGGTGGGGGAATTTTCATCAGGGACTTGAGCACAGTGTGTGGATGTCTGTTGAACACACAACAATCCTTGACAGATTCCTGCCCTTGAGTTTGCAAGGATGTTACACTCCTCATTGGGGATGGTTTGTAACACCTTTGTACGACCAACCAACCCAAAAATGTCTCCTTTTGGTCTTCAAATCCATCCATTTCACTATCACTTCATCTTTTGCACACACGGACTTCACCTCTTTCACATTCAATCAATCTCTCTAGCAATTTCACTCCATTTTCTTCACACTTTTGGTATCTCTTGAGCATACTCTTGAAGCATCCTACTAGCATTTTAACAACTTCATTAAGCATTGTAGCAACCTATTACTCCATCAGCTTCATCCTTGCACATGTTTCTCTATCATAGAAGTTGTGAACTTGGAGTCATGCAAGACTTCCCTTTTTCATAGTTATGACTGCGATGAATTTTCCAAGTTCGTTACCTTGTATTCTCCTTTCATTGGCCTTGAGTGCTCTTGGGTGGAGTTGGTATAGCATCATTTTACTTTTGTATTATGATTTGATAGAGTAGATTTTATCTTTTGTAGTTTTTAGTGCATTCATTTCTATTTCCTTTATCATACATTCTATGCTATTTCTTTTCTAGTTGTCCGTGGAGGTGGAAACACCAAAGTGGGGGTTTGAATGAGCCAAACCCCCATACAGCCCCAACAATTTTCCCTTCTTTCTTGTGTGTAGGTGAACATGTACGTGGAGCTTGCTAGTGAACTGACATTTCAGTGAGTTGATATTCATCACCCTTGTCTTTATCTACCTACTTTATCAGTTTTGTACTTACTTTTCATACTTTATCATTCTAATTATTCCATTAAAGTTAGTTAACTAGGTTGTTAAGTAAGTTTTTGACATTCTTACATTTTACATTTTTTGGTCGTACAAACACCAACACGCTAGAGAAACGCCAATACACCGCATTGTCGTCCTAGACCCGTGTTGCCATCCTTGGATAAAGAGTTGTCTGAGGTGCAATTTGGACTCTAGAAATTAGTTTGTCTAGCCCCAACTAGACTTTAGGGTCTATAGAGTGGCAAAAGCACTTGAGAGTGCTCTTCATTCTCGATCCTCATCCCAAAACACCCGTTAGAGTGAGGTAAGTTAGGGTAACCCTCCGCTCTCAGCTCTCTGTGACCTAGAGCCTTGGTGTGGTTGGTCCCTCTCTCTTACACATATTATTTACTTGAACATCAAGCTATCGATGTGCATTGAAATATGATCTTTAAAATTAGTAAAACTTCATCATTGGCATATCTATATATGTATATTAATGATTGTGAGAAAATATTTGAAAAGAAAGGTTTTATCAATGATATATTACACAATCCTTTGGCATGCTGTATTTTGATCTATCTTGAACACCAACTAGATTCATGGTACATTATTTTATAAAGTATGATGGCATAGGTGATCAATAACTGCATTTACATTTCTTCCAAACTATATGTTTCACTTATTTCCACGAGTGCAAGTTGCTTGCTAGATTATTTCCAACAAGCTCGAGTGGTTACACATTCATATTATTTTACTTATTGGCACATGCTTATATCACTTCTTTTATGGATTTGGTTAGTGTCTCCATAAATCATTTTCATTAAAATATTCAACCTAAGACATCTATTGTAAAACTTATACAATACAAGCAAAAATAAGAAGTTCCAATTGGGGATTATGTGTTGATATTTCAAGATTTATTTTAAAAATGGTAAGATATACATATAAGAAATCCTCATTTTACTATTTTACCTATTATGATTATCAATGTGTAGAGAAATAAATCACACATCCTATACAAGGATCCAATGATAATATTTTAATATTAAAACCTATATTCTTAAAGGAGATAACCATGATGAATGTTAATATAAATTTTAGTAATTGAGATAAATAAAAAGGTTCTAATATGCTAAGAAGGATCAAAGAGCTTTTATAGTTTCTAAAGTGTTATCAAATTTGACCACTTTTACTACTTGAGATGTGATAGAGAATTAGAAATTAAAAAATAGAGCTGGGTTAGTCATATGGAACCTAAGATAGAGATATTGTAGACTTTATAATGCTTGGTAATAGGCCATTCCCATGGTCTAGTCTTGGGATTTTTTTGATCTATAAAGCCCTAGAGATAGTGTTCTAACACTCACCAACTATCGATATCTTTGTATCAACTCTTAAATTACCTTCAAAACATTATATATTCACCTATAATGGATGTATTTATAGTACAATGTGTTCATTTTTTGTGTCAACGCAAAGGAAATTAAAATTAAAAGATAAAATCATGTAAAGAGAGAACACACAATGATTGAGACAACATATTTTATCCAAGACAAATCTTCAAAGGGTAAAAAAATTAGAAAAAGTGATAATATTTTTCCTCATTATGCTATCATACTAATCCAAGTATATATGTGTTACAATGCCAAATACAAGCTCTAAAAAATCTACAACACACTAAAAACATTGGCAACATGCTTACAAAGATCAAAATGGATAATGTGAAGGCCAAAAAAATGAGTTTCAACCTCTCCAAACTTGTTTACAATAAACATAGATCTTTCCTATAACCTCCCATTCATCAAAATTGGAATACCAAATGTTATAAAGGTGATTAAAACATCAAAACCCTTCACATTCCATGCACTATCTACACTATGGTAAATTTATCACTTTTGTAGAAATAGGATGTAACTAAGCAATGGATGTATGTTACAAAATTAAAGCATATGCGTAAATAAATCATCATAAATAAAACAAAAATAGAAAAACCATTATAGAGATGCAAACCATAGCATAATTTATACATGGAAAAATTATTGTGGGAAAAAATCCACACCCAAAGAGATCCAAATCTTGTATTAATCCTCTAAATAATTTACACCAATAAAAATTCTCTCTCTAAATTCCTACAACACTAAATATCACTACTAGAACTTGAAAAATTACTTTTCTAACCTCCTAGACCAAGATCTAATTTGTAGAAGAATTACAAGTAAAAACCATGGGATAGTTTTGGAAACCGCTTACAAGTCCAATAGAGGTATGACACATAAATTGGTTGGATGGATCATCCCAATACCTTACTTGGTCTAAGATGCCCCCAAATATTATTAGCATATATTTGTTACATGTTATAATTTCATAACATAAAATATCCTACTACCAAAACTTGGGCATCCAATTTGTCTTATTCTTTCATACATTAGATGATACATTATAATATCAACATTGACATAAGGCTAGTCAATATTTCAATGTAACCTCCCTCTTACATCCTCTTGCACATCATAATTTTTCATATGTAACCCCTTGTGAAGATAAGTCAAGATGATCTTACACACCTCCCAAGATGCAAACACATGTCCAAAAAATTTAAGATAAAATTATGATGCCTACATCCTCATACAAGGAAAAAGTCCACTAAAAGATAAAACTGATCCCACTCTAAAATAGAATGCAAACTTTCCCAAGTGGAGACAAAAGGCAAAAAAGATGAAATAGAAATACATATAAAATATTAAGACATGAACAAAATACACCTTATCTAGATAAATTCTACTAGGAGGTGATTTTGAAATCAACATTCTAAACAAAATCATCATAATTAATGACATTTTCACTACTTGCACAAACCAATGATTTTGTTGAATTTGGATTTCTAATTTATTTAGATACCTACAGTTTAGTTTGAAGGCACCTTTGAGATTATCTAAATCATACCAAACATGATTAACAAATTGTAAGCTTATTTAAAAACCTTTAAAATCCCATTTCCATTTATTTTAAGGTATCTATTTGCCTAAAATTGGAAACATGACCCTAATGGTCTAACATACTTGATATATTTTTTGAATCATATCTACCATATAGGGATGGTTTTGGTCCCCAAAATATCAATGACACAAAAGGTGAGGATTTTTTTGCCCATATCCTCTTCAGTACCTCACTTGGCATTACTTGGAAACAATACCTTTAAACTAACTTTTACATCTATTAAAATAAACAAAATTCGATAGGGTTCTTGGTTGATCCAATCAAAACATCATAATTATGGAAAGATAAATAATTTAAACTTGTCTTGGAAGGAATCATCTCAACTTCTTGCTCATTTTCTCCATGGGAGAGTAGTCCATTAAGCCCAAGAATAATCTCATAACTTGGGGTATTTTCTTGTCCCTCTTCTTGCTACTCCTTCAAATGCAACCCTTATTTTTCCATGACACCAAATTCCTCTTTCTTTTCTTGTTTACCCAATAATGGAAAAAATAAATGGTCCACTATTACTAATCAACTTCTTGATTCATGAAGTGATTGTGATAGAAACCTTAGAATTTCCTATATAAGAATGAAAAAAAAATAAAAATCATTCAAATAACATGTATATTGGTTCTTTCTTCTAAAATTAAAAAAAAAAAACAATTATCTCATAGAGTTAAGGTCTCCCAAAATTAACATCACACATATAAAGATATGAATCTACCAAGACTACATCTTTACACTATGGATTAAGTCCAAAGTACAACTTATATTTCTTGGTCATATTCATTTCAAATTCATAATGCAACCAATCTAAAGAGTATGGATAAAGGTGATCTAAAATGTTCAATACAAGTTTGATGACTAGCTTATTAGAAATGAAGTTCAGTGTGAACATGTGTCCAACAAGGCATCAATATTCTTACCTTTCACTTGAATCTTTATGTAGAAGATGTGAGTGAGATTCTCTTCATCATAAGAATCACAATCTACCTTGGAAACATCCTTAATAATCACCGCACAAGACAATCTATAATATAAAAGGTAGAGATAAGGTTAAGATTTTTCTCCCCAAAATGACACATTATTCTCCTCATATATCTTTGTAATGTTTCTTCATGGAAAAATTTCCATGATAACTCTTCCCATTCTACTTCCCATTATCTCTTATTTTATTATTTTATTACTTCATACAATTTATTCTTCATTTATTGAGTTATTACTAACTTTTAATCATTTTATGGCTTAACCCTAGTTCTCAAATATATCATATCATGATGTGTGCTACCCCATAATCTCTTGTGTGTCATCTTAAAATACTATTTTTCTCTCCTTGTGTTACCATTAGAAACTTTGTGGTACATTTGTATGTCTGACTTGGTAGATATTCCTTCCAACAACCTACCACATTACATTAACGAAAGATCAAATGTCAAAAAGATAATTTAAATGGAATAACCCTTCATATCCCACACATTACATGTGTTATAATGAATTTGTCATTTTTTCCAATATGTGATCTTGAAATTGCCATAATCAATGATATTTGTTTCTTGCAAAAAATAATAATTTCACTAAAATTAGTTTTACTTATATGGACATCCACACTTCAAGTTCAACACACTTCTCAAATGGTCTAGATTATTCTAAACATGAATTTGATAAAAGTACAGATTTTATGGAAATAAAAATATTCAAACTCACATCTCCATAGATTCTAAGACATCTCTTAGATTGAGCCCTACAAAATTGGACTATTTTTTTTATTGTGATAGATTTAGCATATAAGAGGATATGTGTAAAGAGACACCCTCTTAGGTGTTATTCAATAATACACACTATTTTTGGAATGGTAAAGGGTTTGCTTGCACAATCAATTAAAATACAAAGCCATTTTAAATTTTATTTTGCACTCATTATTATAATTTGTGCATACATTATATAGAACTTGTTGACAATGTTGGCTCTTCTTTAGTAAAAAATCCTTGGTAATTTTAATTATCATTCATAAGTGTATGTCTAAATCAATTAAGGTAGTCTTAGTTGTATGATACACACTACAAGTTTTAATTCCTCAAATGTTAAAATATAAAAATTATAGGGTTATTATTTGTTCATTTATTATCATCTTTCATATCAATACCTACCCAAATAGTATTATGGTTATATGTAAATTCAATTTATTTGGCTTGTAATAAATTCATCTTCAAATATAATTGCTTCCTCATCTTACTAAATAATGATAGC
Organism: Sequoiadendron giganteum; assembly: GCA_007115665.2. Lineage (NCBI taxonomy): Eukaryota > Viridiplantae > Streptophyta > Pinopsida > Cupressales > Cupressaceae > Sequoiadendron > Sequoiadendron giganteum. The sequence goes on from CM021105.1 coordinate 535,713,492, forward strand.
TTGGGAATTCCCTATAAGAAATCCCTCTATCATATGTAAATCAAATGTATTTAATAGTTTTTTCAATTACATGCCTTCATCTATTATAGGTTAAATGATTACTTACATAACTCATTATAAAACTGACTTGTTAACTATAGGTTATTCTATAAAACCTAATCTTAAAAGATCACTTTAGAAAACAAAAAATTATGTTGGTAGCTTATATTTCACCCCTATTACTAATATCTAAATCAAGCTAGATGTTTCATTATACTTAATCATCTTATTAAAATAATTAACATATAGGTATGTCTTATAAAACTCTTCATGTTACTCTTTTTAGGATTTATCATATACCACTACATCTTATAACACAACACAATTTTATTCCATTTTGTCCTAATTCATATCAATTTAATTAAGGCGAGTTAGTTTGAGGTGGATATCATTTCACCCTTGCCCTTTAATTTTTATTACATAGACTAGGATTTTTCCATATGCTTCCATTCATTTAACCCCTTGAATTATGCACATTCACTATCACAACAAATACAAGTTATACATTGTATATGTTTATGATTCACATTAGAATCCATTGTCAATCATAATCAACTAAGTTTGCATGATGTAAATTTTTTATATTTTTAAAAAATTAAGACCCACTATTGATTCATAATAATTAAGGTTTTATACACCCTAGAGCCCTATTTGGTTTAACACACATTTCTACCTATGCAAGACCATTTAGGTCTTCCAAACAAACTAAAGTTATAATTTGTTGTCAAGAATATAGACTTTAACTTGATCAACATTCTATTCCATGACTTAATCTGGTCTTTGCATCTTCTTTGTATCTTTGTCTATAAGTGTTCCCACCATAGATATGCATGTCCTTTCAGATTTGTGTGGGCATATTTAAATTTCTCATCATCTTTAGTTCCTTCAAAATAAAAATACTTTTTAAAAAAATTTCAGATATCTAGTCTATATAGTCTCCAAGATTTAGGTTACCATTATAGTTGGGAGGATCTATTCTTGGTATATTGATCATTTTGGATATTTCCTTAAAAAATATTTCTTCTCTTTGGTCTACTTCTCCTTAATTTGATTCATGTGCTTCTTCTCCTTCTACCACTTCTTCTTCGTCTTCACTAACATATTTGACGTGTATCCTCTTCTATGTGTTGCCTCTATCACTTCCAACCTCATTGTAATTCCTCTTAGCATTTCAACAATGACCATATCACCAACCCATGGTGGTGCTCCTCTTCATCCTTGTCCTTTGTGTGCCATGTCTCTACAAACCTTCTACAGTTGTAGGTCTTCACTTTCCCTTACACACAAAAAATCCATCTAAGGTTTCTTCTCTCAATACAAACACAACAAGTCTCTCTCGAAACCTTTCTCTAATACCACTTAATGCAATCAAGATAATGGAATTCTATTGAATTACTCAATCACACAAAAAATAAATTATCCCACAACAAGAAACTATTTATAGAACAAATAAATATTAAATTTATTGTCTAGAAACAAATTCCTAACACAAGAGTACAATCAAATTGATTTTCATCACATTCACCATTTCTACAATTCACTAAATATCCCCAAATGAGTCTAATAATATCTATTTTATCCATCGATGGCTAGGAAGTTGAATCATATTCAATCTTGGTCATTACAACCTCTTGTTCATTAAAAAAATTATTGAATTGCAATGACAGGTTGAGAGTCTGCAAAGTGTAGTAATGAACCAAAAATCCACAAAGTGTTGTAGTAGTAAGTGGAATATTTGCAAACAAGTTCAAACATAAAATTCCACTTCTTGTCTAATTGATCGATAATTTTTATAATCCGTACATGCTGACATCATTAGGTGTCCTTTTGATGTCATGAGTGAAACCATTTATCAAAACCAATTCAATAAAATTTTAAGGTTTTAGTTCACTAGATGTTACCCAAAAATTCCAATGGCTACAAGATACCCACAAACTTCTAGATGCACATGTGATTCTCACAAAAGGTAGATGATGTCATAGTTCCCTAGATGTGGGAACACTATCTGAATCAACAAAGCATTTAGATAAAAATAGTTCCAGTTCACTTATACACCTTCAAAAAGTCTCATCATGGCTCAAAAGTTTGTAATTGAAAACAATCTAAAGCCATGCAAAGTTTTTGTTCACTATCAATTCCTCGTGAAAGTCTAGTAGCAAGTTAGAAACTTGCAAATCTATAACTTGCTCAATTTTTGTCAAAATTTCACCAGATTTGACTTGTGAGTACCCATTTGGATATACTATAAGGTGAAATTATTATATTACCCAAATTATGTTTTCAAAAATCCTCCCAAGAAGCTAACTAAAGTAACACTACTAGAAACCAAGCAATTGAACTGAAAAGTAAATATTTTTGGTTGATGTAAGATTGCATGTGGACCTCGATGCTTCTGCACCAGACATACCAAATAAATAAAAATTTTCATGATTTTGAAAATCATGATAATTTTTCCAAGTTCAAAATTTGAAGTCCGTACTTAGCCAAATCTGTAGCACTCATCCAAGAATCTTCATCTTTAGGTTTGTTCTTCCAATGAATTAGATATTTCATATGCTCTTTCCTTCTAGTTTTCTTTTCCACTTGAGAAAAAATCAATTTATCTATATATTCAAACTTATTTACAAGAATTTGATGTATTCATTCTTGTGCATCATGTAAGTTTGTATTAGTATCCCCTTATGTACTTGCCTGCCCTTCATGATACTTGTATAGATCAACAATATTGAAGATGGGAGATATGTCTATCCCTATTTGAAGTTCTATTTCAAAAGCATTGGATACAAATTTATTCAAGACCATACATCATCCTATATTCTTCCACTTCAATTTATTACATGTTCCCTATGGGAACCTCTCCTTCCTTAAATGTGCCATGACCATATCACCTACGTGGAAATATTATTCCCTCATATGCATATCATCTTGCTTCTCATATTTAGTGGAACTCTTCTCCAAATTCACTTTCAATATATTATGTAGTTTAGGAATATGTTTAGAAAAATATTCCACCATAATACTTAGCCTAATCAAGTATACACTATCCCTTAACTCATCAACACCCCTTGGGATATATCTATAAATAATAGAAAAATGACTTTTTCTCACACTCTAATTGACTGAATTATTGTATGAAATTTTTTCTTGAACCAATATCAAGTCCCATTGGTTTGATTTGTCTCCTACAAGGCATCTCAACAAGTTTCCCAAACTTCTATTCACAACTTCAGTTTCCCATTAGTCTAGGGATGATAGGATGAACAAACCCTAATTTAATACCCAAATTCTCCATAATGTATGCCAAAAATGTCCCACAAATTTAGTGTCCCTATTTGAGATAATACTCTTAGGCAATCCATGTAGCCTAACTAGCTCTTTGAATTTTTTTTTTCTATATGGGGTGTATCATTGCTCTTCTAACATGGTATGAAATGAACTATCTTAGAAAATCTTTCAACTACAAAAAAGGTGAGTTATTACCTCTTTGTGTTTGAGGCAATCCCAAAAAAAGTGCATGCTAATGTGCTCTCACCATATCTCAGGTATAGGAAATGGTTGATACAATCCTGCATTCTTCCTTACTCCTTTGGCATACTAGAAAATTCTACATCCTTGCACTATATTCTTCACATCTGTATTCATTCTAGGACAATAGTATCCTTCATTCAATAGTGCAATTATTTTTTCAACACAAATATTTCCACTCAAACGTCCACTATGTTTCTCCCTTATTAGGCTCTCTCCCATTGAACCTTAAGTATACATAAATTCTTGCCCTTGAATAATAAACCATCCTAAATGAAATACTCCAAATATGAAATCATGTCCATTTCCACTAGAATCTTACTATCTAGCCATGCTTCTTTAAAATTTAGGTTATCTAGATACAACTCCCTCATTGCATCAAATCTAACAACATTGACCCTTAACTTATTTATCAATACAAATCTTCTACTAAGTGGATCCACTACCTTGTTGGAATTACCACTCCTATGTTTAAATTTTTTTTTGTAACTTTGGAAGAACTCCACCAGTTTCATGTCTTTGGCTCAACTTAGCTTGGTTTTTATGAGCTACAAGGCATGGTGGTTTATGTATAATACAAATCCCTTAGGTAGTAGATAGTGTCTCCATTTCTTTAGGGCCTGCACTATAGCATAGAATTCTTGGTCATATATTGAATACTTCCTCCTTAATTAATTTAACTTCTCATTAAAGTAGGAAATCTATCTTCCCTCTTGAATTAAAAATCCTTCAACCACACTACCACTATAATCACAATCAACTTTAAATACTTTACTAAAATTTGGTAAGATCAACATTGGTTGTTTTGTTACTCAATAGATGAAAAATAAACTATACTGCATCCATCCACTTAAGTTATTTGCTACCGCGTTTCATGGTCTCTATGATAGGTGTACATATTCCACTCAAATTTCTAATGAAATTCTTGTATAAGCTCGTCAATCCATGAGAAATCTTGGATTCAAACATAATTTTTAGTGAAGGCTAGTCTACTATTACCTTAAATTTCTTTGGGTCTATTTTCAACCTCTCTTCAGACACTACAAACCCTAGGTATAAAATTTATTTCTTCATTAAACTACATTTCTTCAAATTCACAAGTATCTTCTCTTCCTTTAGTCTTTGCAAAATTTCTCTAATATGTGTTAGATGCTCTTCTTTTGTTTTATTGAAAATCAGAATATCATCTACAAATATAATCACAAATTTACTAAGAAAAGGTTTCAGTACCTCATTCATTAATCACATAAAATTACTTGGGGCATTCATTAACCCAAATGGAATTACCAACCACTCATATAATCCATCCTTTATTTTTAATGTAGTCTTCCATTCATCTCCTTCTTTGATCCTTATTTTATGGTATCCACTCTTCAATTCTATCTTTTTGAAGTACTTGGATCCACTCAAATAATCCATCTGTTGCAAATGAAATATGTAATCGATAGTTATCTTATTTATAGCTCTTGATTTTTTGCACATTCACCACTCACCATCCTTCTTTGGTGTGAGTATTGTAGGTAAAACACATGGACTCAAACTTTCTTTGATAAGACCTTTGTCCAACAACTCTTGCACTTGGTAGTTCATCTCCTCATTCTCCATTGGAGTTATTTTGCATGGTGCCTTATTTGGAAAACTAGCCCTTGGTATTAAATCTATACAATGACTTATGCTCCTCATTGGTGGAAATCCATTGGGTATTTATTTCATTAAAATTTCAAAAAATTCATCTAAACTATCGTGTACCTCCATGGGTACTTCCTCCTCTATTGTCCTAACCTCAGTAGGCTTAAGAATTAAAGCATAACATGCCTTCTCTTTCTTCAATTCTTTAAGAAAAAATTCCTAGTTACTAAGCAAACCTTGGGATTCTTCCCTACCTCATCATCCTTATCCTTCATAGGACTCAAAGTATACTCCTTCACATTCTTTATTTTATAGTAATTTTCCTTACCATCATGAATGGATTACTATCCTATTTCCAAGATCTACCCAATAGAATTTTGCATGCATCCATTAGCATTATATCACACATTATTTCATCCATGTAACTTCCTATATGAAAATTCACTATGCATTGTTCACTTACCAATAATTGGTGTCCCTTCTACTACCAAGAAACCTTGTAGGGCCTAGAATGTTTCATCCACTTAAACTACAACTTCTATACCATTTATTCTGACACTAGATTGTCAATGTTGCCACTATCAATGATAACTCTACAATATTTCCCTCTAGACTTATGTCTAGTTTGGAAAAAAATTCTCCTATGTGTTGGTTCTTCCTTCTCCTTTTCAGGTTTCAATAGAATTCTACTCAACATCAATGACTCTCCATCTTTAGGATCTTCTCCACACTTTAGTGAAGTTAAAATTTCATCTTCTTCTTGGGTTATGTGGATTCTATCCTTCTTGCCTTTACTATTTCTTGATTGGATCTAAGGACACTCAAATTCCCTATGTCTAGTTTCACTACATTGGCAACATGTACCACTAAAACCTCTACCTCTGGAATAACCTCCTCTTCCTCCAATCTCTTGGGTGTAAGAACTTGTTCGGTAGGTTTTGGCTTCTTCTTTTTTAGCCTTGGTAACCTTTTCCACCACTAGATTATCCTCTTCCATGTAAGAAAATTCCTCTATCCATAGATTTTTTTATTTCTCATCCAATTTATCTTTCACCTTCAAGGAATATTGGTAGGATTCTTTCGCGGTCTGCAATTTGACCATACTTAACTCATATTTAATAGATAGTTGTAGACCATTCACATAAATTGACACCTTTTCAATGCCATCATCAACATGTCCTACCCTAATGCTCAATCAGAAGAACTCTTTTATGTATTCCTTTATATTGGATTCTTTCTACTTCAGGTTCTATAATTTTCTAAATAGTGTTAAGTTATAGTCTATTGGTAGGAATTTAGCCTTTAACTTGATCACCATTATATCCCATGACTTAATATTTTCTTTTCCTTTTCTTTTTCTTTCCATTTTTAAGTGTTCCCACCATGGACATGCATGTCCTTTCAAATTTATTGGGCATATTTAACTTTATTTTCATCTTCAAATCCTTCAAAATCAAAACTTTTCCATTTCAAATATATAGTCTATAAGTTATTTAGGGTTTAGGCTACCATTATAGTTTTGAGAGTCTATTCTTGGTTTATTGCTCTTTCTAGACATTACCCTAAGAAATATTTCTTCTCTTTGGTTTACTTCTCCTTCATTTTCTTCATGTGCTTAGTATCCTTCTACCACTTCTTCTTCAACATCTTCACTGACATATTTGATGTGTACCCCTCTTCTCTATGTCGCCTCTATAGCTTCCAACCTTTCTATGATTCATCTTAGTATTTCAACAATGGCCATATCACCACCCTATGGCATTGTTCCTCTTCGGTCTCATCCTCTATATATGATGTCTCCACAAACCTTCTATAGTTGCAGGTCTTCTCTTTCCCTTACTCACCCACAAAAAAATCATCTAAGGTTTCTTCTCTTGATATGAACACAACTCTTTGTCTCTCAAAACCATGCTTTGATACCACTTGATGTAGTCAAGTTTAGGGAATTCTATTGAATTGTCAAATCATGCAAAAAATACATTATTCAATAGCAAAAAACTATTTACAAAACAAATAAACACTAAATTTATTGTTTGGTAGAAAATTCCTAACATGAGTATAATTAGATAGATTTTCATCATATTCACCCTTTCTACAATTCGCCAAAGATCCACAAATGAGTGCAATCATCTCCATTTTATCCATCAATGATCAAGAATTCAAAATAGATTCAAACTTTTCAAAATTACAACCTCCAGTTTATTACAAAAATGTTAAAATGTAGTAGCAGGTCGAGAGTCCACAAAGTGCAGTTTAAGTCAAAAGTTTGTAGTGTAGTAATGAGTCAAAATTATATAAAGTGCAATAACAACTGTAAAATCTGCAATCGGCAAGTTCAAACATGAAATCCTACTTTTGGTCCAATTGGTTGGTAATTTTTGCAATTTGTATAGATTGATATTATTAGGTGTCTTGTTGATGTCATAGGTAAATATTTCATCAAAATTGGTTCAATAAGCTCTAAAGGTTCAATTTACTAGAGGTTACCTACAAATTCCAATGGCTACAAGAGACCCAAAAACTTCTAGATGCACATGTGATTCTCACAAAAGGTAGATGACATCATAGTTCTCAAAATGTGGGAAAACTATCAGAACCAACAAAGAATTTGGTTGAAAAAAGTTTTGGTTCACTTAGAAACCTCCACAAAGTCTCATTGTAGCTTGAAATTCTACAACTGATAGTATTCCAAATCCCACAAAGTTCTGGTTGACTAGTGATTTCCACAAAAGTCTAATAGTAGGTTAAAAACTCGTAAATTCATAACTTGCTCAATTTTCATCAAAATTTCACCAAATAAATGACTTGTGAGAAACCATTTGGATTTAATACATGGTGACATCATTAGATTACCCAAATTATTTATGAAAATACTCCTGACCAACTAACCAAACAAACACTACTAGAAACCAAGCAATTGAACTGAAAAGGAAATATTTTTGGTTGATGCAAGATTGTCTATGGACATAAATGGTCCTACATAATATTCTTTCATCTAATGGCCTATTTACATATATGTATCCATATAATCAATATCATGTAGTTCTCCTATGAAATACCATTTTCACTAAATTGGGTAACTTAGATATGATTTTAAATCTTTAGGACAACTAAATTTTATCTCATTGATTTTTGATAGTTTGGGAGAGTAAAAAAATGAAATATTATTATGTCTAATTTAATTTAGTCAAGTTTTCAATAAAGTGAGGTTTTTCCTTGTATTTTGACCAGATTTGAGGAGGATCACTCCTTGCTTAAAATATCAATTGGTCTTTGATAACCATTTATTCACCATTTTCCTAAATTCATTTCATTTGTGTCAAAGAATTTCAAGCCTCTAGGCATGTTTCCAAAAGAGGATTTTCCACTTCCATACCCTCACATGTCTCCACAACAAGCATTGAGTGAAACTATCTATAAACCTTAACGCTCCTACCATCCCATGTGAGTGAGGTATCAAAATTGTATGTTTTTACAATCATCAACATAATAATCTTACCTCTTTTTCTCTTTATATATAAAATTGTTGAGGGAACACACACATGGAATCTCCTCTACTCACACCTCACAAGCTTCTCCATCTACTATCTTGAACACCTTATAATTTAAGGGACTAACTTTGATGGTTTTATGGTCATATTTAGGAATTTTTCATAAATCACAATAGGTTATAATGAAGACTATATCACATAAAAGGGAAGATTTTTGATAGACCATATAATTTTAAAATAAAAGATGTATCTTCAAAATTGAAGGAAAATTTGAATGAATAATCATCACAATTTTTATTAACATGCACAGTCAACTGTCAACTTTAGGCCTTGCTTATAAACAAAATAAAATGTTATGCATAATATAGGTGAGGATTATTTGATCCCTATGATTTTACATCTAGCACCAAAACCATATACACATATTGTAGATAAAATATAGGTGGATTGTAACACAATGTATATGAGTATCCAACTCTTTTAAGGAAAATATATATCAAGCCTAATTTGTTGATTTAGTAAATTTAAATATGTTATCCTCAAATCTAGTTGTGCTTGATTCATAGGATTACCCCCCTACAAAACTGGTCCATTCTAAAGGCCCGCGCACTCTAAGTATACAAATGAGGCAAATTTCAACTGGCCTTTACACATGGTCCTGAGCTTCGAATCGTCCCCTCGAGCTCTTGTCTTTTACCATTTTTTGAAAACCTTCAAAATGAATATTTTATTGATTTTCAATTTTTGGGAGTTAGAAAATTTTCCCCATGTAAGGGTGTTATTTTTTAGCGCCCCTACATGAGCGAGTTAGAATTTTTCGCCCATCTAAGGACGCTATTTTTTAGCGCCCCTACATGAAAAAGTTAGATTTTTTTTTTGTGTAGTGGCACTGATTTTCAACGCCTCTACATGTCCTACTCTCCTTTAAATGTTAGAGCTTTGTTTTTTACCGCTTTTTCATTTTTCATTTATTTAAGTTTTGCAAATGTTAGGGCAACGATTTTCACCGTCATTACATTTTGCATTCTTTCAAATTTTTGAATATGTAGGAGCGGTGATTTTCACCACCCTCCACATGCGTGAAATAAATGAACTCCTGGTTCATTAACGAAGGTGGTTTTAATGAATTATTTTATGTCATTTTTAATCTTATTTAAGTTTATATCACTCTATTTCCTTCATTTCACCTTGTACAAATTTGTCTAAACCTTCTTCACAAATTGAAACATGGATTTCGTTGGCGGATTTCTTTTGTGATTCGGGTCTAGGGTTCATGTGTTCATCTTTTCTTTCAAGCATGTTTATCATTTCGTTTTCATCCTTTTTTTCTTTTTCTCATGAGTTTTGAAACATTTGCAATAATCTCTTGCAATCGTTTGTTCCTGAATTTAGATTTTTTTTTGCATTTTCTTTTGGTCTTAGAATTTAGCTCTTGTTTGTTTTCTTTTTCAAGATTTTTCTTGTCAGGGCATCATTGTTTCCTAAAAGATCTTGCACCCTTAGTTTTGGTAATTGAGGCCCTTTTCCCTTGTCACCCATCACCATGTTGGTGATTTTCATTGTTTACCTAAAGACGCAAGTCATTTTAAGATTTTCTCCAAACACCATGATGCAGTTTCAGGCTGATTTGCCATCTTGACATTAGAAAGATCTTCTTTAGGTGTTGATGCGTCAATTAACACTGCTTTTGCAAAAACCCAGTTTCCTTTTGGACTTGAGTATGCTCAAGTGCTATTTTTTAATGCTTTTACATTGTTGATAGCTACCAGGTGCTAAGGCGGTAATTTTCATCGCCCTAACAAGCTAAAGATTTTTCTAAGTCCCAGATGTAGCAATGGTGAAAATCACCACTCCTACAAACCCAAGTCTTTTCTTAATATGCATTGGCGGTGATTTTTGCCACCTATGCATATTAAGTTATTTATCAAAGAACTGTTAATGCAAGGTTTTCAACGTTGGTGCAATATTAATCTTCCCAAGAGATGTCATGGCATTGAAAAAGTCTGCTCATGCATAGAGCCACCTTCAAGAAATTCCAAAGGATGCAAGAGCACTATTTTTTATTGCTATTACATAAAATCAAATTTCACAATGTGTAAGGGCGCTAATTTTCAGTGCCCTTGCACAAATAACTGCAAATTTTGCTAACACTCATAATCCTCCCAAAATGCATTATGAGCTCCATTTCTTGTGCATCTACTCAATTTTTCACACTCCATGGTTCATATTTTCTCGCTCCAATATTCTCATTTAAATCCCCATATTTTTCGCGTTCCATAATGCATATTCTCCTAACATTGAATAAATTCATGTTTCATTGCAGTTATCTTCAGTCACTTATCAAGTATTCTTCAAAGGTACTTTTTGGTGATCTCTTGTGCTCTTAATGACAATGAAGGAGTATCCTTCTTCATCCAAGAAATACAAGATGAAGTATAAGTATCAAGGTGTTTATCTGCCCATAGTTGTAACATCCAAGATCGACGAGATCAGAGATATAGAGATTGACCACCTTGACATGGAGGACTTTGTTAAGAGAAAAAAAAAAGCAACCCTTAGAAGAGGATTTGCAAGCCATTGTTCACAACAATATTCATGAAGTAGCTTCATTTCTAGTAGTGGCACAATACCCATAATTTATTCTACAAGTTACCTCACACTATGTCGGAGATGACAGGAGTGTTAGAGACTCTTTTGGGAAAATAATTATGAGGTTAGATGTATATTTCTTTGGTGTAGTCTTCAAGGTTCCAACCATGGATAAGTATACAAATATGTCTATTCAACGTGATCAAGAGGCTTGCGACAAGGATCAGAATGAAGCCAAGCAGTTGATCAACACAAAATGGTTGAAAAATCCAAGGCCAACCATTTCTAGATGGCCTAAAGGTCTTCCATGTAGTGAATTCAAAGAGGATGTCCAAGATATGATTACTCTACTAAGTAGAGTGAAAGGATTACCGACCTCATAAATTTTTTAGGAATGGATGTATGAATACATCAAGGCCATTAGAAGAGAGAAGGCACATATTGATTGGGGTGCATAGATCAATGATGAGATCCATGAATAACTAATTAATGTTCAGTCTACCCTAACATTCTATATGACCTCATACCTAGTGTATGTTTTAGCTACGATGAGGCAATATCTAGGTTTGTCAATGAAAGGAAATATAAGTCTTGTTCCAATAAATAATTTATATCCTCAAATCACTTTGAGAGGCAACATTAAACATTTAAGAAGAGTGAAGATGCCTTCTTTGCACCATTGATTTTCATGTTTGACCTGACCTTGGAAAAGAAAAGAGTATCTGATGAGGTGTGGAAAGTTGTAAACAAGTATGGATGTATTTTCTTACAGTTTCCCACTTTCACATACTTGAGAGTAGGTTGCTACATCGGATGCCCATATATGTTTCCAAGGTATCCTTTTGATAAGTGGGTGTTAATGGAGTTATGCAAACAAATCATCATAGTGCACAAGGAATGCCAGGCTATTCATAATCCTGGTATAAGGTTTCCAATTTCTATTGGAAGATACTCAATTCAAAGTGTACAAAAATCCAAATTATTATCCTCAGAAATGAAAATTATGACCATAAGAACATACAGATATAGACTTGATTTTGGCTTTAGAGGTGTGAAAAGAAAAATCAAGAAGAGTCACAGTCATGTTTACCACTTTGAAGATATATGGTCAGAATGCAACAATGAGGAAGATATCAAACAAATGGATTTTTGTAGACTTACTATAGAACAAATCAATGATCTAGGCTTGGAAGATCTTCCAAAAGACTTCGAAGATCCTAGTGACATCTTGAATGTTGCATATGATGAAAAATAAATAGCTAGTAAGCCCTTATTGCTTATTCAATAGTCCAAAAAAGAGAATACTTCCATTCGATTGAGGCTTGCTCCCATTTTTCACAATACAAGTGAATGGTTTACAAAGTCAAGGATATCAGTTGAAGCCTTTTAGGATAGAGTCTATGGTAGAAGTGTTATAAGTTGAAGCTAGTCAACAACAAGAGATCTGAACCAAGCAAAAATAAAATGTTGCTCCCTCTTCCACATGTAGAGGACCAAAAATCATATTTACCTATGGGAAGAGCACAACATAAGATAATCCACAAAATAAGCTATTGAAGAAGAACAACCATATGGAAAAGAATAGGAACTTGAGTCAGAGCATTTTGAAGGAAAAAAAGAAGCTGGAAGTGAACAATCTAGTGAAGATAAAAAATCAGAGGAAGATCGAGAGGAGGAGGAAGGTAATGAAGAAGAGGAAAGGTATGATGAGGAAATGAAATTATCTCCACAAGAGAACATTGTTGAAGACCCCCCTCATACATCATCAACCACCATTTCCACCACACCTCACATACCTCCTATTCCCTCTTTTCCTCCACCACCTCTCCCTAATTCACCTCCACCTACAACAAGTTTTCATGCACTAAAAATAACAATTCCCCCATCAGAGCATTCAATTATTTATACTCCTTCCGTAGGATGAATTTTGCAAAGTATTATCCATCATCAATTCCAAGTCTCTCTTCACCATCATTTGACATTTCTTCTCAAGTTGAGTTTGATCGGTTTATGAGAGGATCATTGCCAAATGCATCAAGTGTTCCAACTCTTAGGGTAGTGATGACTGAGACAACATCGATTGTAACTACAACAATTGTTTCTATAGATACAGCTACAACACAAGAATTGGCAACAGGATCTAAAAGTGATGTTTTCTCCCTTCCTCCATGGTTAGCATCACAATTATCTAAATGGAAGAAGCATTTGGTTTCTCCTGAAGAATTAGATCTTGAGGAGATAAATCTTTCAAAACCTAAGGGAAGGAAAAAGCCAAATATTCACTCTAGGTTGCATATGGATAAATTAGGATATAAGTATGTGGATATTGCAACACCCCCACAAGGCAAGAGTGAAGTTAGCATGGAGGATTATACCATGATGAGGATTGAACTTGGGAAGATCAATAATGTAAGCGCCAAAGAAGATGATTAAGTATCTCTAAATTCTTTGATGGAAAGGTTGGATAAGATGGAGGAAAGAAAGAACATGTATAAGGAAAAGGATAAACACTATGCATCAGTGTTGAGGAAAAATACAAGGGCTTTAGAGGATGCGCAACCAGTGGAAATGGTGAGTATTGAGGAAAAAATGGTTTAGAAGGTGGAAAATTATATATGAAATGGTTGATTAATAATGGAGAGAGGTTTACAACTCATGACTGTTATAATAGAAAGGATTTCTCAAATATCCAAGATGAAGCTATAGGTAGAATTGATAGTGTATACACATTTTGTTGAGAAAAGGGAAATGGAGCCAAGTCTTGAGTGATGGTTGCAGTTAAAGGAGATAAAATTGAGCAAGTTAGTGAAAGTTGGGGTTATTCCCCGCAAAGAAAATTATGTGGAGATTTAAAAATCCATTAAGAACTGCATACAAGTCATCAAAAATATCATCGAGGATGTTTAACAAGTACAAGAAGATGTTGAAGAACATTAGGTTATCATGATGAACAAAATTGAAGAGTTACCATGGATACTTCTTCACGAAGATCACACATTTCTTCTGATAAGTGAGATTATCCAGGTTTTCGAGGAAGCTATCCAAAAATAAGTGGAAGATGAAGCATTATCATTGGCTTTAATGGATACTTTGATTGATATACAGTTGACCTTGGAAAACCTCCAAACTCATATGGATAGGTGTAAGAAGAATTGTTCTACTTCAAAGAAGTCTATTACAAAGGTTCACACAATCATTGACTATACTGCTGGACCATATGAGACAACAATGCAGGAGATCATGAAGAAATATGAAGACTTCTGAGCCAAGAGAAATGAACCATAAATCTTCTTGCATTTCTAGAGATAGATAGATTTTTTATGCTTTCTCTATGCTTTATGTAAATAGGTCTTGACATTTTTACATGTCATTTTGCAAAATGTAATTACATGTAAAAATGGTGATGTCCTCCTATATTCATGGACATCACCTTTGAATAAGTCAATAGTTAGTTAGGTTTTTTCCTAGATTAGATCTTCTCTCTCATCTATAAATATGAGAGGGTTTTGTTGTATTATGCACCTTTTATCTTATGCAACAAAGTGCTGCTCATTTGTGAAGCAATTTTGAAACTTTGAGTTCTTATTGTGAAACTATTTTTCAATCAATAAAGCCAAATTGCATACCAAACTTTGTATTGGATCAGTTTAAATGAATGTGAATGTTCTTATGTCATGCTCATAATTTTATCTTATTATTGGATTAAATTCACAATGTTTTATAAATTGAGATTGGAAGGCTTTCAAGATAAAAAATTTTAGAATTTGTGCTACACCTTTTTCTTGGAATTACGAAATTAGTGATAATATTGGTGAATGATCTATAAGAATTTGTGCTTATAATTGTGCATGTTTTTCATGGATCTGATTGTGAAGTATATTAAAGACTTTGTGCTTCATTTACATTGCTAGTTACTATATTGTGGAATTCATTAGTGAAGACTATGAAATGAGTTTTTTCCTCCATGAGATTTATTGTTACTTATCTTTTATCATACTAGTACTCCTAGAATTTTCTTTGACAAGTTATAAGTATTGGAAATTACTGCTTAGGTTTTACTTAAAGTTGTATCACATCAAGAAGCAAAACTATGAAACATTGTAAACATATTCTCTGAAAAAAAAGAGAATCATGAATGTGACACACCCCCATATGATTAGTGTAATGTATATATTGTAAAGTTTAGAATAGCTTACTTTAGTTTTAGTAAGAAGTAAGAAGGGTGCCTCCCCTTTCTGAGAGGAGAGATTTCATCTCACATAACTATGGCTAAAAATCAAGTTTTATAATTTGTAAAGATATTATAGAATTTTCACCCAATAGTTTTTTGAATCCACTGGGGAATGAAGCACGCAATCAAAGCCTCATGATTTCGATTGAAGTGGATAAGAAATCTAGTATCTTATTATGATATTGTGTATATTTTTATTGCTAAATTCTCTTTGTTTCAAAGTCTACATTTTGGCTGACAAAATTCATACACGAGGTTTAAGGGCGCAAGGTGTGGTGGATCAGTTTGATCAATTATTGCAGTGTCATAAAATTCTTCCTTATTCTCCATAGGCAAGGTCAATGTTACAACGTACTGCAAGTTATCCTCCATGAAGATTAGGTTCACTTATTCGAAATGAATCCTCTATTTTCCATAGAGTTCCAATTCAGGCACCTGTTATTTGAATCGCTATTTCTCAACCACCATCTCCTGGACCTTGGGGAAATGATTTTGGTCCTCTTAGTTTGGACAACCCTTTAACATGAGCTTCCACATGTTTCATGGAAGAACATTTCAAAATTCTTTGGCGATGGCAAGCAACATCCAGATGAACACATCGTTGCTTTCTACAATGTTTGCGGTGTTCTTGGTGTTGAGCATGAAGATGTTGTTGTGATGTTGTTCATTGAAAATCTACAAGGAGTAGTTGTTGAGTGGTTCTACACTCTTGCTTCTATTTCTGTTACTAACTGGAATACTCTTTGCACCAAGTTCAAAGAAAGGTTTAGACCTATCGAAGATGCACATGCCTTGTTGGCACAACTTACAACCATGAGGAAAGAAGCCCATGAACCCATACGTGAGTTCGTGGCTAAGTTTAATAAGCTGGTGAAAACAATTCCCATAGAGGCTAAACCAATGCACCACAATCTAAAATGATTCTTCATCAATACAAAACTCCCAAAGTAATATTTATTTTGTATAGGGCAACTCTTGCTAATTTTGAAGTAGTTCAATAGTTAGCTACGAGTCTCGAAGATGACTCGATTCTTGCTGGTGAAATAAGAACAAATAGAAATAGAAAAGCACAAGCATCAAATTCTATAGCTTCCAATACCAATTCCAATTTTTCTGATCCTATGGTTCAAAGGTTGGAAAATGAAAATTTGTCTTTGAAGAAGCAAGCTGCTAATAATAATTCCTACAAGGATATTCTAAGAAGGACTTTGCCCAATTACTTTGAGAATAAAAATCAAAATCATATTCCTATACCACAAGGAAGGCTTGCTTTGAAGGCTCCACCTAATAATGCGATAGTGGGGTATTATGGAGCAAATCAAGATGAATATGCACAACTGAAGTATCCTGTGGAAGAAAATGCTGATTTATTTCAAGATGAATAAATGGATGCAGTTGGTGACTCCAACAATGGTTATTTGCAAGTAGCAAAAAAATTTGATGATGAGGACTTGGTGACTGATATGTATGCTATTTTTATGTGGTCACAAAAAAAATCAGCTTGATCAAGCTCAAGATGCTTCTCCACAAGAAAAATATAAGCCACCAGTAACCATTGCAAAAAGGGGATCTCCTTTGTCTTGGCAACCAAAATACAACAAATAAATAAGTGCTCCTCACCCTCCTCCTATAGTTCTTGTTGTTCCAAAAGCTAATGTCTAGGATCCTAAGATTAGTGTACCCTTTGTTAAGCCCAAAAATGAGGTTACCACATCTTCTTTACAAAGTTCCTTCCAAGATTTTGACATCATTGACCATGTAAAGAGGACAAAATTACAAATATATAAAGCAAAATAACTCAAAGAAAATCTTGACCAATTTGACAAACTTGTTAATTTTGTTAGATTTAAGGGAATTACCCCTAGCAGGGATTCATCTCCCTATGTTCTTGCTGCCCCAAAACCAAATCCTCCACAAAATAATCTAGTTACTGTTCCTCCTACTACTTTTGGACGTATTGATTCGTTCTATATTTTCCCAGTTGTTAATGGTTTTAAGCTAAGTAACCATGTTATAGATTCTTGTACATTCGACAATGTGAATATAGCCAAGGTAGCTATTGCCTTGGGTTTGAATCTTACAAAAAAAATTGGCCGTTGTTTCTCTATGGAGAACAAGAAAGTACCTCTAATAGAGAAGATTAAGGATGCACAATTTGCATTTGCTGCGTATCCAAAAAAGAAGATCAAGATGATAGTCTTGGTAGTAGATGTCCCGAAATCTTATGGAATTCTCATTGGACGCAATTTATGTAAAGATGTTAGAGGAGATATTAACATGGATATGTCAAAGGCAAGGATACCCATAAAGGGTGTGATGCATAATTTGGTTCCTAAAAGGGAGTGAAAATTCTCAGTGATGAAGTCCGATGATCCGAGAGCTCAAAATTTATTTGAGTCTTCGGGTGATGGAACTTATTATTTACAAATGGATGAAGATGTTGAATCTTCAACAAGGAATACAAAACATTTTTTGGATAGTGTTGGTTCTTCCCCATCAGAAAATGAATCATCATTAAATGATTTTTCCATCTCAGATTATGAAGTTTCATCAAATGATGAGGCCATGGATTTTGATGCTATCAACCTTGGTGATCCAAATGAAGTTTGGGTAATTGAGTTTGATGACAGTTATTCTTCCACTAATTTAGAAGAAAAAGTTGTTTTTGTCTTACCAAAAGTAAAATTCTTTCCTTTTGCTTTCAAATTGTAGTCTGACAATACTAATAATACGCTTGAAAATGAAGCTTTGTTATTGGGTATGAAAGTTGCAAGTTAAAAAGGAATTATGAATCTTCATGCCCAAGGTGATGCTGAGTTGGTGGTCTACCAAATAAGGAATTTCTACTAAACTAAGAATGAAAAACTTAGTAATTACCACAATCTCATTTGGGATTGCATTGAGGAGTTTGATGCCTTCGACATTTTTGTAGTTCCAAGAGAATACAATGACAAAGCTGATTCCTTAGTAGTTTTAGCCATGCTCCTGATACCACACAAGGATTTTCATAGACCTACCTATACCATTGAGTTGGTATTTTTCCCAAGTGTTCCTGACAACTTAGATAATTGGAAAATCTTCAATGATGATCATCATATCGTATCTTTTCTGGAAAAAAGTGGAAAACTTTGAGAAGTTGTACTTTGAAGGTCATGATTCTCCACCCAAAGAATCTGTCTATGAAATTGATCTGGTTATAGGAAAAGAGTTTCTATTGCTCAAAGGCAATAAAATTCCCAAGGGGTTGGTATCTATTGAAATACTTTTGACAAACATAATTGTTATGTGAAAAAGCAATAGTCCAACTTTGATTCATCCACAAAAGTTGAGTAGATCAACTTGGGAATTGAAGCAAATCCCAAGATGGTGAGCATTGGAAAGTGTTGCACAACTAAATAAAAGGATTATTTTTCTGAATTACTACGTGAATATATGGACGTATTCACATATTCTTATGAAGATCTAAAATATTTTCATCCAAAGGAGGTGCAACATTAAATTCCACTCAAAGCTGAAGCATTGCCTTACAAGCATAAGCAAAGGCAATATAATCCTAATATTTCTGGAATTATCCTTTCAGAGATCTAGAAGATCCTAAATGCATGAATTATATTTCCTATCCATCATTCAACGTGGATAGCTAATATTGTTCTTGTTCACAAAAAGATATTTGGTGAAAATCACATTTTTGTGGATTTCCAAAATTTGAATCAGCTATCACTGAAGGACAATTATCCTCTGCTAGTGATGGACCAAGTTCTTCAAATGGTGACCAGGTCTGAGATGCTTTCTATGTTAGATGGTTTCTTTAGTTATAACCAAATAGAGGCCAGTCCAAATGATCAACACAAGACTGCTTTTGCAATGCCATGAGGTACTTTTGCATATCACAGAATGCCTTTCAGTCTTATCAATGTTGGTGCCACATTTCAACGGGCTATGGATTTGGATTTTCATGATGTACTAGGTAAGTTCATCATAGTTTACCTTGATCTTACAATTTTTTCCAAAAGGCATCATGAACATTTCTACCATTTAAGGCAAATCTTGGAGAGATGCTGACAACACATAATTTCCTTAAATCCCCAAAAGTCAATTTTTGGGGTTACAGAGGGTAAAATTCTTGGTCATATTGTATCCAAGGAAGGTATTAAAATTGATTTTGAAAGGGTCAAAATTATTCAATCTCTTAATTTTCCATCAAGTAAGAAAATCGTTCATTCTTTCTTTGGGAAGGTAATATTTTTGTGAAGATATATACCATATTTTGTAGAGAAGACTCATCATATTGTTAATATGATGAAAGGAACTACCACTTTTCATTGGATTGTAGAAGGAAAAGCTTCATTTGATGATATCAAAAAGGCTATTGCTCATGCATCAGTGTTCGTCTGCCCATACTACATGAAGAATTTTATCATGTACAGTTATGCTTTTGAGCATACACTTTCGACAATCCCGGTGTAGGAGAATATCGAGGGATTTGAACCCCCAATTGCATTCATGAGTTACCCCTTGAAGAATCATGAACTAAAATATTCCCAAATGGAGAAACATGCTTTTTCTATGGTTAAGGTAGTGAAGCATTTTAGATTTTATATCCTTAACAACCATGTTAGAACCTTGGTTTCAGATTCAATTGTCAAATCCATTTGGACACAACATGAGTTTGGTACAAAAAGGGGCAATTGGATTTCCAAAATACAAGAATATGACATGGACATCAAGCCCACCAAGCTGGTGCATGGGCGAGGTTTATATCAACTCATTGCTGATAATAATCCTGATGAAGAAATTTTAGATTTTGAGGAGGTGAATCCACATAATTTTCCAATGGTGTTGTTTGTCAGTACTACTAATGAATGGTACTAAAAAATTTCTTATTTCCTCACATACAAAGAATGTCTAGATCACTTGAATCCTAAGGAAAAAATAATTGTCAATCTCAAATCAACAAATTGTGTCTTATGGGACAATGGTTTGTATAAACATGCCTTGGATGGTACTTTCATACGTTGTGTAGATAAAGTGCAACAAGGAAAATTGTTGAAGTCTTTCCATGAATTAGCATGTGGTGGAAATTTCTCAGCACCAGTTAAAACCCATAAGATTTTGAGGGATAATTATTATTGGCCTACACTTTTTCAAGATGCGCACTCACGGGTATGTAAATGTGAACTATACTAGTGGTTTGTAGGTAAACCAAAGTTGGCAACTCTACCTTTGAAATCGGTTGTCATTGAAGAGCCCTTTCAGCATTGGGGCATTGATTTAATTGGCACAGTGAATCCACCTTCAAGTGTGGGACCCACCTATGTCCTCACTACAACTGACTACTTCACCAAATTGGCAGAGGTAATACTAGTAAAGCATGCTACTACTGAGGTAGTATGCAATTTATTGAAGGAAAAAATCATATCCAAGTTCGATGTGCTGAACAAGATTGTTGCAGACAATGATTTTTCTTTCTCATCAAGTGAGATCACTGAATTTTTATTTGAGCATGGTATTACATTGTCACACTCATCCAATTATTACCCACAAGGTAATGGTGAAGTTGAATCCAATAAAAAAAACTTGGTAACTATCATCTGCAAGCTTATGGATGAGAATCAACATTTGTAGCACAAAGTGTTGTATGATGTTTTGTGGGCAGATAGGATTAGTCCAAAGTGGGTGATAGGCATGTCCCTATTTCAACTCCTTTATGGGTTGAATGCTGAAATTCCCATTACATTGGAACGACCTGCCCTTAAGTTGGCTAAGGTCATTGAGGATGAGACTTTTGAAAGTTTAGTTGATAAGTGAATTATGTATCTCTTTGAATTGGAGGAGAAACGTGTTCTGGTGACAAACCATACTATGGAGAATTAGGAACAAGTGAAAAAAACTTTTTGACAAGAAGGAAAAGTCTCGTGAATTTTGGATTGGCGATCTCGTTCTCTTGTGGGACAAGAGAAGAGAGCCAAAAGGTATGCATGGAAAGCTCAATTCACTTTGGACGGGTCCATTCAAGATTCATCAGCTACATGGTGAAAATAGATTTCTTCTTGCATACAAAGATGGAACATCATTTGCTCTTCCACATAGTGGGCAACATCTGAAACACTTTACTCAATAAGGTGACCAATGTTTCATGTAAATATTTGTATAGTCTTTGTCTTTTTATTTTTGAGTCTTTTTAATTTTTGTCACCCGAATCTATGCCCAATGGATGGATAAAGGCATTTGGAGTTTGGATTTATTCTCCCTTCGATCATTTTAAAGAATGACTGAAGGAAGCTCCCTAGTTAGAGCCAACTATTATCCTCAAATCTAGCTACGCTTGATTCACGGGATTACCCCCCTACAAAATTGGTTCATTCTAAAGGCTCATGCACTCTAAGTATGCAAAATGAGGTGAATTTCAATTGGCCTTTACACATGGTCCTAAGCCTCGAATTGTCCCCTCAAGCGCTTGTCTTTCGCCATTTTTTGAAAACCTTCAAAACAAATATTTTGTTGATTTTCAATTTTCAATAGTTAGAAATGTTTTTGCCCATGTAAGGACATTGTTTTTCAATGCCTCTACATGAGAAAGTTAGAATTTTGTCTTTGTGCTGATTTTTAATACTTCTACATGTCCTACTCTCCTTTAAATGTTAGAGCGTTGTTTTTTACCGCTTTTGCATTTTTTATTTATTTAAGTTTTGCAAATGTCAGGGTAGTGATTTTCACCGCCATTACATTTTGCATTCTTTTGAATTTTTGAATATGTAGAAGCAATGATTTTCACTACCCCTACATATTCCCACCCTCCACATGCACGAAATAAATGAACTCCCGGTTCATTAATGATTGTGGTTTTAATGAATTTTTAATGTTGTTTTTAATCTTATTTAAGTTTGTATCGCTCCATTTCCTCCATTTCACCTTGTGAAAATTGGTCTAAACCTTCTTCACAACTTGAAACACGAATTTCACTAGCAAATTTATTTTGTGATTCAAGTGTAGGGTTTGTGTTTTCATCTTTTCTTTTATGTATGTTTTTCATTTTGTTTTCATCGTTTTTGTTCTTTTGCTCGTAGGTTTTGAAATGTTTGCAATAATCTCTTGCAATCGTTTGTTCCTTAGTTTGCATTTTCTTTTCGGTCTTAGATTTTAGCTCCTGTTTGTTTTCTTTTTCAAGTTTTTTCTTTCCCTAGGGTTCTTTTCAGGGTATTGTTGTTTCCTAAAAGATCTTGCACCCTTAGTTTTGGTCATTGAGGCACTTTTCCCTTGTCACCAATCGCCATGTTGGTGATTTACATTGTTTACCTAAAGACACAAGTCATTTTGAGATTTTTTCCAAACATCATGATGCAGTGTCAAGCCAATTTACCATCTTGACATTAGAAAGATCTTCTTTGGGTGTTGAGGCATCAATTAACACCGCCTTTGTAAAAATCCAATTTCCTTCTAGACTTGAGTATGCTCAAGCGCTACTTTTCAACACTTTTACATAGTTGAAAGTTACTTGGTGCTAAGGCAGTAATTTTCATTGCCCCAAAAAGCTAAAGATTTTGCTAAGTCCCTAATGTAGGAGTGGTGAAAATATCCACTCCTACAAACCCAAGTCTTTTCCCCATATGCATTGGTGGTGATTTTCGCCGCCTATGCATATTAAGTTATTTATTAAAAAAATGTTAAGGTAGGGTTTTTCGCCATCGTTGCAAGATTAATCTTCCCAAGAGATGTCATGGTGCTGAAAAATCCGCTCATGCATAGAGCCACCTTCAAGAAATTCCAAAGGATGCAGGAGAGCTATTACACAAAATGAAATTTCATAATTTGTAAGGGCATTGATTTTCAGTGCCCTTGGACAAATAATTGTAAATTTTTCTAACACTCAGAATCCTCGCAAAACACTATTTGAGCTCCGTTTCTTGTGCATCCCTCATATTTTCATGCTCCATGGCTCATATCTGCCCACTTCAATATGCTCATTTGAATCCCCACATTCTAGCGTTCCATAATGCATATTCTCCTAACATTGAATAAATCCATGTTTCCTTGTAGTTATCCTCAGTCACTTATCAAGTATTCTTCAAAGGTAGTTTTTGGTGATCTCTTGTGCTCTTAATGACAACAAAGGAGTATCCTTCTTCATCCAAGAAAGATAAGATGAAGTATAAGTATCAAGTCATTTATCCACCCATAGTTGTAACATCCAAGATCGACGAGATCAAAGATACAGTGATTGGCCACCTTGACATGGAGGACTTTGTTAAGAGAACAAAAAAGCATCCCTTGGAAAAGTATTTGCAAGCCATTGTTCACAAAAATATTCATCAAGTATCTTCATTTCTAGTAGCGGCACACTGCCAAAAATTTGTTCTACAAGTTTCCTCACACTATGTTAGAGATGACATGAGTGTTAGAGACTCTTCTGGGAAAATAATGATGAGGTTAGATGTAGATTTCTTTGATGTAGTCTTCAAGATTCTAACCATGGATAAGTATACAAATATTTCTATCAACATGCTCAGGAGGCTTACGACAAGGATCATAATGAATCCAAGCAATTGATCAACAAAAAATGATTAAAAACTCCAAGGCCCACCATTTCCAAATGGCCTAAAGGTCTTCCACATAGTGACTTCAAAGAAGATGTTCGAGATATGATTACTCTACTAAGCAGAGTGAAAATATTACCAACATCATCAAATTTTTAGGAATGGATGTATGAATACATCATGGTCATCAAAAGAAAGAAGGAACATATTTATGGGGTGCACAAATCATCAATGAGATTCACAAACAACTAATCAATGTTCAATCTACCATAAAATTCTATATGACCTTATACCTAGTGTATGTTGTAGCTACGATGAGGCAATATCCAGGTTTGCAATGGAAGGAAATAAGAATCTTATGCCAATACATAAGTTCTATCCTCAAATCACTTTGAAAGACAACATTAAACATTTCAGAAGAGTGAATGATGCCTTATTTGCACCATTGATTCTAATGTTTTACCCAACCTTGGAACAAAAAAGAGTATTTGATGAGGTGTGGAAAGTTGTAAACAAGTATGGATATATTTTCTTATATTTTCCCACTTTCACATACTTGAGAGTAGGATGCTACACTAGATGCCCATATATGTTGCCAAGATATCCTTTCAACAAGTGGGTGTTAATGGAGTTATGCATACATCTCATCATAGTGGACAAGGAATTCCAGGCTATTCATAAGCAAGGTATAAGGTTTCAAATTGCTATTAGAAGATACTTAATCAAAAGTGTACAAAAAGTTGTAGTGGCCTCATAAATGTAGATTATGACCATATGAACATACACATATAGACATGATTTTGACTCTAGAGGTGTGAAAAGAAAAATCAAGAAGAGTCACAATCATGTTTACCGCTTTGAAGACTTATGGTTAGAATGCAGGGATGAGGAAGATATCAGACAAATGGATTTTTGTAGACTTATTGTAGAAAAAATCAATGATCTAGGCTTGGTAGATGTTCCAAAAGACTTTGAAGATTCTGGTGACATATTAGATGCTGCATATGATGAAAAAGAAATAGATAGTAAGCCCTTGTTTCTTATCCAATGGTCCAAAAAAGATAATACTTCCATTTGGCAAAGGCTTGCTCCCATTTTGTACAATACAAGTGAATGATTGAAAAGGTGAGGATATTAGTTGAAGCCTTTTGGGATAGAGTCTGAGGGTGAAGTGTTAGAAGGTGAAGCTGGTCGACAATAAGAGATTTGAACCAAGCACAAAGAAAGTGTTTCTCCCTCTTCCTCATACAGAGGGATAAAAATCACATTTACCTATGGGAAGAGCACACCACAAGCTACTGAAGAAGAACAACCATCTGGAAAAGAACAAGAACCTAAATTAGAGCATTATAAAGGTGAAAAATAAGCTAAAAGTGAACAATCTGGTGAAGATGAACAATCAGAGGAAGATTGAGAGGAGGAAGGTAATGAAGAAGAGGAAAGGTATGATGAGGAAATGCAATTGTCTCCACAAGAGAACATCACTAAAGAGCCCCCTCATACATCATCACCTATCATTTCCACCAAAATTCACACACCTCCTATTCCCTCTTCTCCTCCACCACCTCTTCCTGCTTCACCTCCACCTACAACAAGTTTGCATGCACTAAAAGTAATAGTTCCCCATCAGTGTATTCAATTATTTCTACTCCTTCTGTAGGATCAATTTTGTGAAGTATTGATTTTTCCTCTGGTTCTCCATCATTAATTCCAAGTCTCTCTTCACCATCATTTGAATTTTCTTCTCAAGCTAAGTTTGATCAGTTTATGAGAGAATCATTGCCAAATCCATCAAGTGTGCCAACTCCTAGGGTAGTGATGACCAAGATAGCACCGATTGTGACTGCAACAATTGTTTCTGTAGATACAAATGCAAAACAAGAATTGACAATGGGATCTAAAAGTGATGTTTTCTCCCTTCCTCCATGGTTAGCATCACAAGTATCTAAAAAAAATAAGTATATGGTTTCTCCCGAAGAATTAGATGTTGAGGAGATAACTCTTCCAAAACCTAAGGGAAGGAAAAAGCCAAAGATTCTCTCTAGGTTGCATGTGGATAAATCAGGATATAAGTATGTGGATATTGCAGCACCCCGACAAGGAAAGAGTGAATTCATCATGGAGGATTATACCATGATGAGGATTGAACTTGGGAGGATCACCAATGCAAGCACCAAAGAAGATACTCAAGTATCTCTAAGTGCTTTGATGGAAAGGTTGGATGAGATGGAGGAAAGCAAGAACATGTATAAGGAAAAGGCTAAACACTATACATCAACGTTGAGGAAAATCATAGGGGCTTCAAAGAACGTGCAACCAATGGTAATGGTGAGTATTGAGGAACCAATGATTCAAAAGTTGGAAAAGTATTATTCTAAGGGAAAAATTGTATATGAAATGGTTGATAGAATAATGGAGAAAGGTTCACAACTCATGACTGTTGCAATAAAAAGGATTTATCAAATATCCAAGATGAAGCTAGAGCTAGAAAAGACAATGTATACACTTTATGATAAGCAAAAGGAAATGGAGGGAAGTCTTGACTCATGGTTGTAGTTAAAGGAGATAAAATTGAGCAAGTTAATGGAAGTTGGGGTTATTCCCAACAAAGAAAAGTATGAGAATATTAAAGAGTCCATTAAGAACCACATACAAGTCATCAAAAATCTCATCGAGGATGTTCAACAAGTATAAGAAAATGTTGAAGAACATATATTTATTGTGATGAACATAATTGAAGAGTTACCGAGGAGACTTCTTCACGACGATCACACGTTTCTTCTAGCAAGTGAGATTTTCCACGTTTTGAAGGAAGCTATCCAAAAAATGGTGGAAGATGAAGCATTCTCATTAGCTTCAATGGATACTTTGATTGATATATAGTTGACCTTGGAAAACCTCCAAAGTCATCTAGATAGGTGTAAGAAGAATTGTTCTGCTACGAAGAACTCTATTACAAAGGTTCACACAATCATTGACTATACTGTTGGACCAGATGAGACAAAAATGTAGGAGATCATGAAGAGATATGAAGACTTTAGAGCAAAGAGAAATGAACCATAAATCTTCTTTCATTTTCATAGATAGATAGATTTTTTATGCTTTCTCTATGCTTTATGTAAATAGGTCTTGACATTTTTACATGTCATTTTGCAAAATGTAATTACATGTAAAAATGGAGATGTCCTCCTATATTCATGGACATCACCTTTGAATAAGTCAATTTCTAGTTAGAGTTTTTCCTAGATTAGCTCTTATCTCCCATCTATAAATATGAGAGGATTCTATTATATTATGCACCTTTTATCTTATGCAACGAAGTGCTGCTCATTTGTGAAGCAATTTTGAAACTTTGAGTTCTTATTGTCAAACTATTTTTCAATCAATAAAGAAGGCTAAATTACATACCAAAATTTGTATTGGATCAGTTTAAACAAATGTGGATGTTCTTATTTCATTCTCATAAGTTTATCTTATTATTGGATTGAATTTGAAACGTTTTATAAATTGAGATTGGAAGGCTTTCAAGATAATTTGTGTAGACTTTGTGCTACACATTTTTCTTGGAATTACGAAATTATTGATAATATTGGTGTATTATCTATAAGACTTTGTGCTTATAATTTTTCATGCTGTTCGTGGATTTGATTGTGAAGTATATTTAAGACTTTGTACTTGATTTACATTGTTGGTTACTATATTGTGGAATTTATTAGTGAAGAATACTAAACGACTTTGTGCTTCCATGAGATTTATTGTTACTTATCTTTTATCATATTGATACTCTTAGAATTTTATTTGACACATTAGAAGTATTGGAAATTACTACTTAGGTTTTACTTAAAGTTGTATCGCATCAAGAAGCAAAACCGTGAAACATTGTAAACATATTCTTTGAAAAATGAGAGAATTATGAATGTGACACACCCCCATATGATTAATGAAATTCATAAATTGTAAATTTTAGAATAGTTTACTTGAGTTTTAGTAAGAATTAATAAGGGTGCCTCCCCTTTCTGAGAGGATAGATTTCATCTCAAATAACTGTGGCTGAAAATCAAGTTTTGTAATATGTAAAGAGATTACAAAATTTTCACCCAACAAAATAAACATGCTTTAATTTTGAATTAGAAGAACATTGAGCTTAAAATAATCATGAGAACCTAAAATCCCTCTATTCTAAAGTGCTAGCATTATCTATGTGGCATCACTAGTTATTAGATCCTTAATAAAACCCAATTCTAAACTCAATCATTTTAAAAAACTATAAATACTACATAGTTGGGTGGTGAAAAAAGTATATTATTAGATATAATATCACATGTTATATAAGAAAACAAATAGATTATCAATTAAAGAAAGTGATGCAAGGGTACAAACCTAGATTTATTTATCTAACCATTTTGTATATTCATAGAGGACTATTATGGTGATTTGTCATGATCATCCTCATCAACCTCTCATATCATTATGTTTTTCTCCTTAAAATGATCTTCTTTCTACAAATACTATTTACTCTTATGGATGATCTAGGACCTTACCAACTCTTTGAATCCTATCTCCCTATAAATTATCCAACCCCAAATTCCAAAACCCTGTCAATAATGGTTGTAGTTATGGAATTAGCTATCTACAGACTTTGTCTACCACAACCTTATTTTGTGAAGGATTCTTTTCTAAGGAATTGTTAGAAATAATACCTTTTCTTTTGGGTTGCCATGGTTTTTGTGCTTAAGTTTGAATTTTGCATAGAGGATAACTAAATGTCAAAAATATGTAACTGCTACCAGATCTAGGGATTATTATTTTAGTGCAATGTGGTGGGATGCCACATGGTAGCTTCACATGCCAAATAAAAAGAGTGAGTGGTATTTGTGTTTTATCAAGTTACCACTTTTCCCCAAGTCACATGTTAAGTTGGCATAGCTTGAAGGAGTTTCTAAGCATCACAAGTGATTTATTATGTGCAATTGGTTGGGAATTTTGGTAGGTCCACCACAGACAATGGTGGAGGCCAATGCATGGTAAGCCCACATACATCCTAAGGAATGAATTCCCATCAAAAAATTATAATAATGGGGATCAAAATCAGTTGCAAGGAGAGATCATGGGGGAAAATATGGCATAAGCGCCCCCTTCAGGGGTTTCTTATGATTGCCCAGTCAGGCCATTTCAATTATCTCCATGATGGCGAGACTCATAGGTGTGGTAGTGGGGAATCTTTTATGTTTTTGTAGTTATCATTAGGAGGGGGATGTTCTATTATTTAAGCCCCAAAAGGTATCATTTTGGGCGATGTTCTTCTATTTAAGCCCTATGTGGTTTTGTTTTGGGGGTTGTTCATCAATTTACCACCAAAAGAAGACTTCGAAGAATAATAATTAATTTTTATAATTTCTTAGACCTTAGCAGTTAGTTTTGTATGAGGAAGAGTAAATGCATGATTTTTTTCTCTATTCACCTCTGTCGTGTGTTCTATCTCCTCTATCTAAATATAATTAATCTATGTTTTCATTGAGAGTTCATAGTTGTTAATTGCTATAACAAGATTATATAGTTTCAGATTCACATATACAAAATCAAGATCATGTTAGTACTCTCTCAATTTTTTGCAATTTATCACAAGAATGAGGTTATGATATGTTGTTTGATGGGAAACACTATTAAAATGTTTTTGCACATTGCCTTATTATAGTTACTTATGCATTTATTTCATTTCTTCCCCTTTCCTCCCCCCATTAGTTAAAGTGAAGAGTGATCTTCTAAAATCCGAGAGGTTGTTCTATGGATAGCAATACGGTCCCACATTCTCAATTTTTTTAAAGGATTGAACCTCCTGAGCATCAAATTTTTAGGTCAACAGTTCATTTTCTGGCATGCTTGGTGGGACCAAAAATATTTCAAGATTGATTAGAATAAATTTAATGAGTCGAAGGCCCATTACAAGATCATTGAAAAGGTGTAATCCTAGATTACTCTTACTCTCGCTGGTGACTGTCAGATGACAAAAATCCACAAAAAGTGAAGTGACTCAGGAATAGAAAGTGTAATCACTAATGTCTGTAAGAAATGCCATAACATGGAATAGTGAAAGCCCACTCATTCCTATAATCCCTCCAATTGTATGGAATACAATTCCTGAGAATTCTCTAAAAGTGCTCCCTAAGTTCATGGGATAAGATTTTAAGACATCAAAAAATAGAACAAAATGTGGCATTAAGGCTACTGATAGATTCTTTCAAAGGGAAAGCCTTGGATTGGTATAGATACCTACCCCCAATTTAATCGGTACCCAATATTATCTTAGAGATATAGCTTCTTTGACTAGGTTACAGAGAAAGGTGAGAAATCTTCCTTAGTACAACAATTGATAACCATAAAAAGAGCTCCCTAAGAAGCTATCATATATTTCAACAACAAGTTTCAAAAAACCTGGCAAAGGATCCCCATGAAAGCTAGAGCTTTGGTGGGATAGCCATTTTTTTCTACTTAAAGGTATTTAATTTTTACATAGTCATGATGATCTAATGGCTGGGTGGACAAACCCTTCTAGATGCATATGAATTGGTTGTTAGAGTTGAGAGTAACATATATGCTAGAAAGTTCCCTCCCCAGTGGCCTATGCTTGTATTCCCTAAAATACCACTTCTGCCCCTAGAAGATTCCCCTGGTACCTCTGCTACACCCCCTTCAATGTATGTATACCCAAATGTGCTACCTCTACCTCATTGGACATGGAAGTGAATGATATGAACAATCTGTTGCAAACCTTCTCTAACAAAATAATTAACTTGAAGAGACAACAAGATATCCCTCCTAATCCACCTTACCAAAATTTTAAAGGCAATAGACCTCCCTTCTAGCCTAACCAATACCAAGGAAAAATGCCAGTGAACAATCAAGATTAGTCTTTGAACTAGATAGTCCCAACCCCAACCCCACTATAATATGTATCACCCAACAATAACATAGATTTGATGGTAGGTCAAAATAATCTGGTGGATGACACTAATTCATGGTGTTCCCCTTGTAATGAGACACACATGCCTCAGAACTACCCTAGGGGTAATCTACAATAGAGGATCTCAGAACAACAGAACCAAGGAATCACTACTATTACCAACATATATGCCTATTAATCCCTGGGGATGGAAAATGATATCATAGTGGTGCAAGTGCAAGGAATGTCCCTTGAGAAAGAAGGGGAAATTGATTTAGATCATGCACTATTTTCTTGGATGAAGGGAGAAGATACGATGTTCACCAATGAGGCATCAACATCAAAGACTCCATAGGTTCAATCAGATTATTATACTTGTTCCAAAATGAGGTTGACCAAAGAGCATATACCCATTATACAACAACCCAATCCCTTCTTTGAGAAAGACTTGGGGGCACCAGTAGCAGCCCCAACATTCCAAAAGAAGAGTGAGACAATATTGAGTAAGACAAAAGAGCCAAAGGCCCAAATATCCAGACCACTTGATGTTGTAGAGAAATTGAAGAAATCCCCAACCCATGTCTCTTTATGGGATATTTTGGCTATCCTAGAGAAAAAGTCTTTGTTGTGAACTCTTTAAGAGAGGATAAATGAGTGCCGCAGGCTAATGCAATCCCAAAATATAATTAGGAAAACAACAAAGAGCCATTGAAAGAGACATGGGTCATAGAAATTGTGACATTCATAAACACAAAAGAAAAGGTGGTGAAAGAAGAGGCGAGTAAGCCAAAAACTACCCCATTCTTCTTAACACTCATTATAAGGGATAAGTTGCTACACAATTCTATGGTTGTCTCTGGTGCTAACACCACAACTATGTCTAAATTGATTGCAAATTCATTAAAATTGGAATATGAGCCTCTTGATAGAGGAATCATGGAATTAGATGGGAAAAGGGTTTAGGACGTAGGTCTAATAAAAAGTCTCCTCTTAACCCTATATTCATGTCCTAGCATTCTAGTTTCCCAAGAGGTGGTAATAATAGATATCTCTCTCATTTTCGGGTTGTGTTTATCTTGAGATTTCATTGGAAGGATATCTATCTCTAGATTGGTATCATTTGATTGTAAGGACTAAGCATGGTGCTAAGATGAAAGTGTTATCAAAACCTTTACACTTAGAGCACACATCAGATGATATTGTGATGAAATTTAAGGACAGACACACATCATTTTTTAAAAAATGAAATGTATTGTCTGGAGATGTTAGAAGGTGAAAACGCATCTAGAGATAAAAGCTTAGAAGAATTTTTGATAAATGAATTTATGAGGAGAAATCCATTTTAAAATTATGATGCTACCAACCTTGGCACATTTGTGATTTATGACAAAGATCAAGTCATCCCTTAGGTGACTAGAAGTCAAGGAAGCCCAAATGATGAATCATGCATGCAAACTCTACACTTTGATGGTGCAAGATGTAAGGCGGGTTCAGGAGTTGATACTCACCTAGTATCCCCTACTGAGGTTGAAACTCTTAGATCCTTTTGATTCTGATTTACCTGTACAAATAAAAAAGCTGAGTATGAGAGCCTAGTCCATGGTTTGAGTCTTGCAAAGTGAATATGAATCAAATGGTTAAAGGTCTTCAGAGATTCAGAGCTAGTGATAAAAAAAAGAAGAGGGACATCAACTGCAAAAATGTATGAATTCAATCCTACCACCACAAAGTGTGGGATCTAATCGAAGGTTTTAAATCCTTCACCATTCAAGTGATTCTGATATCTCTAAATTTTACAGCGGATAGAATGGAAAAAATTGGTTCTTAGTTAAATCAATAACATACCTGCTATCAAATAAGCATGTAGTGCAGGTGATCGTAAGACCAACCATCTCTGATAATGATCAAAATTGGAAAGTATTTGAGAGTTATTCCCAAATCACCATGTTTATCCAAATTTTGGTGAATTTGCAGAATAATTGCAACCCAAAATTGAAGAGGCTTATGAAGATCAAATTATCCAGCTCAGAACTAACAAGATTATCAAGGGTTTAATCACTCTTGATTTATTTTTTATTTATATGATGCTAGAAATGAAAAGAGAATTTGTTTGCAAACAAAGTGACTATTTTGATCTAGACAATAAAGGAGGTAGAAAACTAAAAGTTGGAAAGTATGTTCCTCAAAAGGATAAGGAAAGGCTGATATCCTTTTGTAGCGAGTATGAAAAATTCATGGCATGGACTTATGATGACCTAAAAGGTTATGATCCTAGTATGATCCAATACACTATAGACCTAACTGAAGGAGCTAAACTAACCTACCAAAAATAGAGGATGATCAACCCAAAAATAGAGTCTCTCATGGCCTAGGAATTGAGGAAGCTTATAGATTCCAGGATTATATATCTGATTAAGAATTCTACCTAGGTATCTAATTTGGTTCTTGTCTAAAAGAATAATAGAAACATTAGAGTTTGTCTAGATTTTAGAGATCCGAACATAGCATCTTTGAAAGATCACTATCCCCTCCCTTCCATGGAATAAATCCTACAAACTATGGTAGGGTCAGAAATTTTCTCTCTACTACATGGTTTCTCTAGATACAATAAAGTATGGGTGAAAGAGGAAGACCAACACAAAACTACTTTTACCACTAAATGGGGAACATTTGCATACAACAGGATGCCTTTTAGTCTTTCAAATGTAGGGGCCACTTTTCAGTGGGTAATGTATATTACTTTCAAGGGTTTGATCAATTTGATCATCCTTATATCTAGATGATCTTACAATGTTCTCCAAGTCCAAGGAGGATCCTTTTGGCCAATTCGAGAAGGTTGTACAAAGGTTCCAAGAGTTTGGTGTGTCTTTGAACCCAAAAAAATGTGTTTTTGGAGTCCCACAAGGCAAACTGCTTGGATATGTGGTTTCTAAGGAAGGGATTTACATACACCCTACAAGGGTGAAGGCTATTAAGGAATTTCCCTTGCCAATGAATAAGAAAGGAGTCCAATATTTCTTGGGTAAAATTATTTTTGTTAGTAGATTTATCTCTAACTTTACAAGGCCGGTCAGGCCTATCACTCTTATGCTAAAGAAGGACTTAGCTTGTAATTTGATCCTCAAGGGAAGGATCACATTTGAAAAGATAAAGGAAGCAATATCTACTTCCTTGGTGCTGGTTAACACTAAATTCTCCAAGGACTTCATAATGTATGTCTATGGAGGTGAACATAGCATCACCACGATGCTTAGACAAAATGATGAAGGAGAAAAGAGAGAACATCCAATTGCTTTCCATTCATGAACTCTACGAGGGTATACAACCAAGTATAACTTTGTTGAAAAATAAGTGTTCACCATCATGAAAGGTCTTAAGAAATTTAGACACCTAGTTTTAGGGAGAAAAACATTTTTTTATGTGGCTCATTATAGCATAAGGGAATACATCATTAAGGGTGAGATCATGGATAAAAGAGAAAATTAGATCACAAAGATTCTGGAGTATGATATCAAAGTCAAGCTAAAAAAAAGTGATCAAAGGGAGAGGACTATGTGAATATATAGCTAAGGAAGTTGAATCCATTACTAAGGAAGAATGTCCGAAAGTAATCCTAATGAATTAGTTTGAATCCACAAAATATTGGGTTGATGGTAGAACCCAATTCATGGTAACTGATAAGTACCTAGTAAGCCTCTTGACTCATAAAAGAAGATTCTATAGATTGCAAGGAGAAAAATATGCACTAGTGGAAGTTATTATTTTTAAAATAAACTTTGATAGAGTACTCCTCAAATGTGTGGATAAACATCAAATCGAAAAACTCCTACATGATTTCCATAACACCCCCGTAGATGGTCACTTCTCAGCTTAAACAAATGCAAATAACAATCATGTATGTGTGCTACTATTGGCCAACTCTATTCATAGATTGCCATAATCTGGTTAGAAAATGTCCGCAATGCAAATTTTTTATTGGAAAATATAAAAATTGAGCTATGCCTCTGAGCTTGATTTTGGTCAATGAGCCTTTTGCACAATGGGCTATGGATTTCATCAAAATGATGAATTTGACATCTAATGTGGGTCACAAATGGATCATCATTTCCATGGATTACTTCACCAGATGGGGAGAGGTGGTCCCTTTAAAAGGTGCTATAGAAAATAGAATCCTTGGCTTCTTGGAGGAGTTAGTAGTGAGGTTTGGCCCCTCAAATCCATAATATTAGATAAATCAAGAGCCTTCCCTAGAGAAAAGATGTCTGAGTTCACATTAAAACATGAGATATTACTAAAGACCTCTTCCATTATTATCTACAAGGCAATGGACTAGCAGAGTCCACAAATGAGAATTTGATCAAGTTGATCAAGTGGATCGATATATATCATCAAAGACAATGACACAAGCAACTAAGAATGACACTTTGGGCTGATAGGATCACCTTGAAGCAAGTCCTAACGATGTTGCCATATGAATTGGTTTATAGAGAGGAGGTTATTCTTCCAATCTCCATGGAAATCCTTGCATTACAACTGCTCAAATCTGTTTAAATAGAGGAGAATGGAGCCATGGAAGTAAGGATGGAAGAGTTGCTCAAAGTGAAAGAATCCCATGAAAAATTTCATGAGGCTATGATAATTTGACAAGGAGTAGTGAAGAAATGGTTTCACTGAAAGCTTCAAACCTTAGCTTTCAAGAAGGGATGGTCCTGAAGTATGATGAACGAGCCTCGAGACTGGGCCAACATGCCAAGTTTGACTCATTGTGGAAGGGTCCTTTTTGTATCATAAAATTCAAAGATAGAAACACTTTTGATCTTGAATACCTGGAAGGAAATGGTTTAGAGATTTCGGTAAAAATAATCTATTTAAAGCATTTTAATTAATTATTGGTCTATCATGGGGGTTCCTTTGTAAATAAGTTAGTTTTATTTTTGTGTATGCTTTCCTTTAAATAAATGTTTTTCACATATTTTTTTGGTCTCCTTTCCAAGTGTCTTACTATTTTTGGTGTTCATTGTGAATCTATCTTGATAAATTACCCTCAACACCCCTTTCAGGCTAAATTTAATATGAAAAGTGGCTAGGTTGCTTTTTAACAACACATCCCAGTCGAGGTTCCCAAAAAGACTTTGCGATGAGTTTCTCATACTTATTTCCATTAAGGGGTATGATTTTAAAGAGAATGAATTAAATTCACATGATTTGACATCATGATGGTCAAAATAGTGTTGTTTTAGCAAGTCTCCCCACTTAGTTCAAAAAATTGAAAAAGAATTGGTGAAGTGTTTTCACAATAGAGGAGAAAAGAAAAATAAAATTTTATACACAAGAGGTTGTCTAGGTCACCAAGTAATGCTAAAATTGTTTTTGGTCCTCTCTATCCTCTAGATAGGACCACATTATGCTTTTGGTGGCCAAATTGTTGAATTCATTTTTTATCTTATTCTTGGCAGACCTAATTGAAGTTTTGAAGAGTTGTGATGAATCTAAATTCAAGATCATTTCAGATGCAAGCAATATGGAGAAGTGTAAAAGTGAATAAGTGTGCAAATAAGAAAGAGTGAAAGAGTGTGGATTGTCTTTGAATATCTTGAAGAAGAAGTGCGATTATGTATGAAAGATAGATCACGTGTGCTATCATGGCTTAGTCAACAAAGTGTTGTGTTGGAAATCATTGTAATTTTCTCTAAATCATTTTTTATCATACTATGAGATAGTGAATCTTATCAAGTTCTTGTATATTTATCTTGAAGTTGTGGTGGCTTCAGTTTTGCAAGACCTTTTTGTATCTTTCTCTAAGGTAGTGAGCCTTTATATTATGGGTTAACTCTCACTACAGTTTTTCCTGCATTAGGTTTTCCACACAAATATGGTTTCTCCTTGTCCATGTGCATGTTCTCTATTTCTTTCTCATTGCTGGTAATCTGATTAAGGATAGAACTATTATGTCTTTCATTTGTAAAAAATTCTTATCTTGCTAAGGGTTTTAATTGTTATATTTATTTAAAGATTTTGGTTAAGAAGTTTGCATTGTGCTAAAGAGTTTCCAAGTTATAGAAAGGCTTGAGTTTTTGATAAAATTGATTCACCCCCCCTCTCAGTCTCCAGGTGTGTTCAAAAATTGGTATTAGATCCAAGTTCCTCTAAAGAAGCTTAAAAACTTGAGGCAAAGATTCAAGATGGCACATGATGGTTCATATAAGGGTCTTAGGTTTGATGGGACTAATTACGCTTTCTAGAAATTGAGAATGAAAGGACACCTAAAATCTCTTGGTTTTGGTGTTTGGAAATCAGTCAAAGATTTTTATACTACTCATGCCACTCCTTCAATATATCCAACTAAAATCAAATTATATGAATGAAATACCAAAGCTAAGAATGCTATCTTATGTGGGCTGGTTGATTTAGAGATTTTGAAGGTGATAAATTACAATTCTACTAAGGATATTTAGGGAAAGCTTAGACACATCTATGAAGGTGATACAAAAGTAAATCAAGCCAAGATGAAAATCTTTAAAAGTAGATTTGAGACTATGAAGATGACACAAGATGAAGACATTACAAGTTATGTGCTTCGAGTACAAGAATTTGTCTTTGGCATCTTCGGTCTTGGTGGATAATTAAAGGAAAGTGAAATTGTGAAGAAGGTTAAGAGGTCTCTCCTAAAATCTTATAGGCATAAAGTGTCTACCATTGAAGAGTCTAAAGACTTGGATCAATACTCTATAGATTAAATATTTGGTGCTCTCACAACCTTTGAAATGAGAGAATTTGATAAAGATGTTCCAAAAAGAGAAACTACTTTCAAAGCCAATGAAAAGATTGAAGATGAGGCTCTTGATTAGATTGATGGCTTTGATGAATTTGAAGCAAACTTTGTGAGAATATTGAAGAAACCTTTCAAATGTTTCAATTGTGGTAGGATTGGTCACTTTGCATCTACATGCCCATATAAAGTCATTTGATGATAAAAAATCAGAAGATCAAAAGAAGTTTCTATTCTAAGAGGGGTAGTTGTTCCTCTGAAGATGAAGATAATGATTCAAATGATGAATACCTATTCATGGAGGAAAAAAGAAAAATATTAATTACAAAAGGTCTGGTACCTTGTAGTATAATAAGGTTAATGAAAGATCAATGGTAGTATGGAATTCCTTTCATGCAAAAGAAGAAAATGCTTGGGTGATTGATAGTGGATGTTATCACCACATGACTAGTGACATAAGTAAGTTCATCAGTCTTAAGAAGGTCAATGGTGGAGCTGTTAAGTTTTGTGATGATATGTCAACACAAATATCTAGAAAAGGTGATATAACAATTGATGGAAATAATAGAACTGGAGATTTTCTTTATTTCAAAGGTCTTAAACATAATCTCTTGAGTGTTAGTCAAATGTGTAGCAAAGGATACAATCTTAATTTTCATGAGAATGGATGTGAGATAAGAAAGGAAGGATTCAAAAGGATTGTTGCTGAAGGAACAATGACAAATGGTATTGTCTATCATCTAAAGGAGGATAATGGAAGAATTTTCTTATTGGCTCAATTCAAAGAATGTTGGTTATGGAATAAAAGGATAGGTCACATCAACTTTGACAACATGGTGAAGATCAATTCCTCTCATGCAGTGAGAGATATGCCTAGAATAACAAAGAATTTAAATACTTTATGCAAAGAATGTCAAATGGGAAAGAAAACAAAGACTAGTTTCAAAAGCAAGGAGTGCTCTATTTCAATTCCATTGGAGTTGATTCACACTAATCTATGAATAACTACAATGATAATGATTCAACAAGGTGAAAGGTATTTTATGTTGCTTATGGATGATTACACTAGAATGACTTGGGTTACGTTCTTAAGAGATAAATCATAAGCCTTTGATAAGTTTAAGATTTTTAGTGAAAAAGTTAAAAATGAAATGGATGCTAAAATAAAATGTTTGAGGTCAATTAGAGGACGCGAATTTACTTCATATGAGTTGGAAAAGTTTTGTGAAGATCATGGTATTAGGAGACATTTGTCTACTCCTAGAACTCCTCAAAAAAATGGGGTAGTATAAAGGAAGAAAAGAACAACACAAGAGATGGCCAAGACAATGATGAAAGAGGATGACCTATTGGACATATATTGGAAGGAATTTTTTCACACAACTGTGTATCTACTTAATAGAGTGCATTTGAGAGTCAATAGAACTAAGAATCCTTATGAACTATGGTATGGAAGCCATCCTATTATTAAATAATTCAAAATATTTGAAAACATATGTTATATTAGGAGAGATGGAGACCTTGGAAAATTTGACTCAAGATGTGATGAAGGAATCTCTTATTTACTCAAGCAGGAGTAAGGCATATAGATGCTACAACAAGAGATTGGGAAAGATGATTGAAAGTACAAATATTAAAGTTGATGAAGACCTATGTCAGTTCTCACAAGAACTTGAGGTTTTCGTATTTGATATACTTCCCTGGATTGAAGAAGATGAAGAAACATAAGAGAAAGAAGCAAAGGAATTAGAAGAAAAGATGAATCTCAAGACTCCAGTAAAATATGTGTAGAAGAACCACTCTACAGATCATATCATTAAAGACAAAAATGAAGGTGTGCTGACAAGAAGAAATTTTGCAGGAACAATTGAACAAGTAAATTTATGTTTATTATCAAAAGTACAACCCAAGAAATTTGCTGATGCCAACAAAGATGACAATTGGATAAAAGAAATGGAAGAAGTAGATCAAATAGAGAAGAATCAGATTTGGGAATTAGTTCCCAGAACTATTAATAAAAATGTGATACAAACAAAGTGGGTGTTCTGGAATAAGCTAAATGAAGACGTTGAAGTGGTAAGGAACAAATTTAGGTTGGTTTGTAAGGGCTATTAAAAAGTTGAAGGAATTGATTTTGAGGAGACTTTTTTCTAGTAGCTAGAAGGGATGCAATAAGGAGGCTTCTTACTCTTGCTGCTCATAATAATTTCAAAGTATATCAAATGTATGTCAAGACAACTTTTTTGAATGGTGACCTAGAGGAATAAGTATATATTGAAAAACTAGATGGTTTTTAGTTATCAAAATATCCAGATGTGGTTTGTAAACTCAAAACGACTCTATATGGTCTCAAGCAAGCTCCTAGAGCTTGGTATATTAGATTGGATAAGTATTCAATTCAACAAGGATTCAAGAAAGGTACTACAAATAAAAATCTATACGTTAAGGTTCAAGAAGACAAGTTATCGATTGTAGTTATTTATGTTGATGACATCATCTTTGGTGGACATGATATGTGTAAGAAGTTTGTAGAAGAGATGGAAAAGGAATTTGAAATGTAAATGATTGGTGAGTTGTCCTTCCTTGGACTTAAATTATTCAAAAAGATGGTGGCATATTTATTTCTCAAGCCAAATATATAAAGGAAATGTTGAAGAAGTTTGGGATGAAATATTTGAAACTAGTGGGTGCTCCTATGCTGACTAGTTGTCACTTAAGTAAATCTGATGAGTCTCTAGAGGTTGATGAAACTCTTTATAGGTCTGTAATTGGAGGTCTACTATACTTTAATGCTTCTAGAATTGATATCATTCATGTGGTATGTTTGGAAATTTCAAGCTAATCCTAAGAAATCTCACGAAAAAGCTATGAAACGAATTTTTAGATACTTGAAGGGAACTCAGATTATGGCCTGTGGTATAAAAAGGATAATAATTTCTCTCTAAGTGCCTATATTGATGCTAATTGTGCAGGTTGTATGAATCATCAAAGATGTACAAGTGGTAGTGCATTATTTTTAAGAGACAGATTGGTTTCATGGTTCAATAAAAAGCAGGATTCAGTGTCTATCCATTACATAAGCCGAATACATTACTGTAACATCTTGCTACACCTAGGTACTTTGGATGAAGTAGAATTTGTAGGATGTGAAGGTAGTATATGATGAACCCATTCCAGTATTGTGTGATAATATAAGTGCAATCAATATTTCCAATAATCTAGTAATGCATTCAAGGACTAAGCACATCTCTATCTAGTATCACTTTCTGAGAGAAAAAGTTTCAAAACATGAAATTATAATGGAGTATGTGCCTACCAAAGATAAGATTGTAGATATCTTCACAAACGCACTTTCAAAGGATAATTTTGAGTATCTGCAATATAAGTTAGGGGTTTTTGCCCCTTCTTGTTCTAACGAGATACATAGATGGTGCATCTTTCCAGGGGGAGAAATTCATGTCATATCTTTTTCTGTGGGATTGATGTGTGCTACGTCTCAAGGGGAGTTAGTAGTAAGAGTGAGTTTTGAAGTTGTGCAGGTATTGAGAAGTGTTGTTGGTAAAAGGGGGAGTAGGTACCATTGTTTCAATTGAATATATTTTGTCCCTTTGTCCCTGAAGTCAGAGATTATCCTGCTATTTTGTGTAGGTATGTATGACCCTTTGTCCTTAATGTTAAAGGGAGAGAGTGAGCAGTGTGTATTTCCATCAATGCTAAAGGGGGAGATTTTTGGCAGTTGTTGTCAATGATTTCAACATTGATTATTGGTTGTAATTGATGCCAGCACTTGTTAAGATTGTTACATATGTTTGTGAGATTTTTGGTAGTGGTTTTTGGAGACACTTGGTGAATTATATGTGGTTGTTATTGATGCCAACACTTGAGAAGTAGGGATATTGTTGGCATTTGTTGTCCTTAGTTGACAAACCCTAAGAATATTGTTGTAGTAGTTGTACTACTTAACAGGTGTGATGTTGAATTTCATGGTTGGATGTCAAATTTAGTTTGAGCTAATATTGTTGTATGAAGTGAAGTAGATGTCAATAGAGTTAATTTCATAATTTATATTCAGACAAAGATTCAAAGCATTAAGATGAGGATTACAAGCATTGTTGATAGTGGAGAAATTTTGTTGAAGGTCTACAATATTTCTTATGATCTCTCCTATTGATTCTAATGAAGCATGTGTCGCTAAAATAGAATTCTATCCTCTACAAGTTTCTTATGTGTTTCCAGTTTAAGACGTTGTTCTAAAGACTACTTGGAAGAATGTTGTGCATTCCTCTACTATTGAATTTATCATCTTGCATTTTGGGATTCAAAGTTAGTGCGCTATAGACATTGCACTCCCATATTTTTAGGTAAAAAATGTTGTCGAGGAGGTTTTTGTGAATTGCAGAAGGTTGGTAGTGTTGTTGGTTGACTAGAATGGTTCGAAAAATGCTTCACATTTCTCTGTATTGATGTCTCTGCTCCTATGGCTTGGTGAATGTGATTCCTTAATGATGTATTCTATTCCTATTTGATCTACAATGGTTGTTGATGGCACACCAATTTGAAAAAAGTGTATGGAAGTGTTGGATGTTCATGGAATATCCCCTTGTGATCCACACATTCTTGATTGACCACTTTGGTACTATATTATGTCTTGAGTTGGTGAGATTTGGATTATTTATGGATATTTGGTTAACAAGGCTTGCTATTTTCTTGCATTGTGTGCTTGAGGGCATGCATCAACAATTGAAGATGTGTTGTGTTAGACTTGGGTCTTGACCTATCCTATTTGGGACCACATCAAGTAATTCATGTTGGAGTATGTTTTTGGGCCGACTAGTTATGTGCTTTGTGTTTCATCTACATGTTTCCTTGATATCAACTTAGATTGATGATCACCAATGTGAATTGTTTTGGATCACATTTGAAGAAGTGCTAATATTTTTTTGGTCCTCTCTATCCTTTGGATAGGACCACATTTTGCTTTTGGTGGCTAACTTGTTGAACTCATTATTTCTCTTCTTCCTAGTTGACCTAATTGAAGTTTTGAAGAATTGTGGTGGATATAAATGCAAGATAATTTCAGATGCAAGTAATCTAGAGAAGTGTACAAGTGAATAAGTGTGTGAAAAAGAAAGAGTGTGGATTGTATTTGAATATCTCGCAGAAGAAGTGTGATTGTTTATGAAAGATAGATCAAGTGTGACATAACGCCTCAATCAATACAATGTTGTGTTGAAAATCATTGTACATTTCTCTAAATCATTTTGTATCCTACTCTGAGATAGTGAATCTCATCAGGTCCTTGTATCTTGCTCCTAAATTTGTGTTGGCTTCAGTTCTGCAAGTCCTTTTTGTATCTTTCTCTATGGTAGTGAGCCTTTTTGCAAGTCCTTTTGCTAGTGAGCCTTTATATTTTGATTTAACTCTCATTATGATTTTTTCCTCATTGGGTTTTCCACATAATCCTTGTGTCTCCTTGTGAATGTGTCTGTTATTTGTTTCTTGTTCATTGTTACTAATATGATTAAGGATAGAATTGATATATCTTTCATTGGTGAAGATTGTTGATCTTGCTAAGGTTTTTAAGTGCTACATTTGTTTAAAGTTTCTGGTTAAGTTAAGAAGTTTGCATTGTGCTAAAGAGTTTCCAAGTTCTAAAAAGGCTTGAGTTTTTTATAAGACTTATTCACCCACCCCCTCTCAATCTCTGAGTGTGTTCAACATGTTGCACCCCTTGTGGTAAGGGTATGCCTTTAAATTTTTTGTTAAGATCTTATAATATGGGAGCTACTGCCTTGGTAGCACTTACCAATAAAAAA
Source organism: Sequoiadendron giganteum (assembly GCA_007115665.2). NCBI lineage: Eukaryota > Viridiplantae > Streptophyta > Pinopsida > Cupressales > Cupressaceae > Sequoiadendron > Sequoiadendron giganteum. The sequence continues at coordinate 535,757,055 of CM021105.1, forward strand.
TATATAATAAAAAAATATTACATAAAAATAAAAATATATATATATAAATAAGAATATCAAATAACAACATATTAAATGTCATTCCTACATTTCAACACTAGATCGACACAACACAACCTAACTATCTACATCAATGTTGAATAATTAACCATTTTTTTGAAATAATAACATAATACATTAATTTAAGGAAAAAACCGATGGTATTGCTTACTTAAGAGTCGAGATAGAAATGGATCCATTTTTAAAATAATAAATGACTGCTTCTTTAATTAACAACATGAAGTACCTACTACTTACTCAAGTTTCTCTTGTATTCCATCGTGTCATAACTTCCTTGCTCCCAATACCTACCACTACAAGATGTCTATACATGACTATGTGCACAACATAAATTAATGAATGAATGATTAGTTACATGATCATCAAGATGTGTCATATAATTAATTTAACTAGATAGATCAGATGATAGTTTATAACTAGATTTTTAATGAGGGATAGAGAATGTTTACCATCATGAGAGATTGGTGAGTTCAAAGAAAACCTTAGAAAATAAGATTTAAGGGCCAAAATAATGCCTAAGGGGATAATCTCTGATAGCCTTACCTACGTATGTGCAAAGGATTTGTGGTTCAAATTTTCTCTTCGCATACTTGGTTACTCACAATAAGGGTATCTCCCCTCAAGTTAAAAATATAACTTTACTTCAATACAATCATATCCAATAACACCAATATGTGCTCAAATCAATTCCCTACTCAAATGCATCATATGCTCCCTATTTTGTGAGTTATAAACTATGTAAGTCGATATGCAACCCTTTCTAGGGTCCATTTCCCCAGATAGTTTCACCATCGGCTCCCACCCACTCAGGTGGAGTAGGGAAATGAAACCTAGGTTTATTTCTCTTGACTCAATATTTGTTGATTTTCTTATCAGGTATTGAATACCCAAGTCCTCAGAATTTTACTTTTATAGGTAACTATGTTTCCATGAACATAAAATTTAACATTTATTCACTGGGATAGAGATAAAGTTGATTTAAATCATAAATTAATACAAGGTGAGAAAAAATACTTCAAAAATAATGTCCTTGCATACTTAACCCAATTTGATGCCCATCTAGCTTTACAATTTAAGTCATAAGAGAAACTCACCTCTAAAGTTCTTAAAAATTTTAAGTTGCATGCTAGATTTAATCCACATATTATTCCCCATTATCTAATTAGCAAGGCCCCTATTAAACAAGGTGAGAGGGTATGATGGGTAATTGATCAAAATAATAATTCTAATTACGAACCACAATATAAAGCTCTATTAAGCTACTAGTGACTTCTAATAAAAAATAATCATTAAACATTCCAAATGTATGGATCAAGTATGAAAATGATTATTTAGATTGGTATGTTGTTCTGAAAATTTTAAAAAAGAAAAAAATTGTATGAGATTTACCCAAAACACCCATAAGTTCCATATTCTACAACAATGAGACAAATATTATTAACTATTCTTAAATAATCTTGTTGATTGCCTATCAACACATAAGTTTTAGAAAACCTAATAAAGCATAAAGCTAATCATTACAATCACTATTTCATATTTCAACCCTAAACCAAAATTCAACCAATTTGGTAGTCCCATTGCATGAATAATGCAATAAAAATGATCTTATTAAATAGAATAATTATAATGATTGACCTAGTACACTAATTCCCTACTTTTCTCTTTATAACATACATTATAATGTTACCTTTTTAGATAGTATTACCACATATTTATATAACTTGATAAATTAAGAAAATTGTAAATTTCTCATTTATTAATAAGAAAATAATCTCAATTCTATGAAATATTTAATAGCCTAGGTCTATGCAGTATCATGGGGGGAAAATAGTGGTGATGTTACAAAAAAGTGATATGAGGAAGGCAAAAACATGGAATTCACATTTGACTTTTTGCTTAGATTGGTAAAAAATATTTTTTCTATGGTAAACTCCAAAGAAAAATAGATATTCATTAATAATGGATATTAGATATTGAGACACTTACAATTTTGTAGAGATCGAGCCATGTATATTAATTAATATAATATGTATATTATTATAATAACTATATATTCTATAATAAGAATATATTATATTATTATATTATAATAAAAATATAATATTATATATTATATAATAATATAATAATATAATAATACAATAATATATAATATAATAATAATATAATATTATATAATATAATAATAATATAATATTATATAATATAATAATAATATAATATTATATAATATAATAATAATATAATATTATATAATATAATAATAATATAATATTATATTATATAATATAATTTTTTATATAATATAATAATAATATAATATAATATTATATAATATAATTTTTTATATAATATAATAATAATATATTTTGTATATATTATATAATAATATAATATTATATATTATATAATATTATATATTATATAATATTATATATTATATAATAATAATATATTATTATATAATATCTAATATATTATTATTATTATATAATATATAATATCTAATATATTATATATTATATATTATAATATAATATATTATTATATATTATATAACATTAATATATTAATATTATCATAAATATCATCATACTTTGTATTATATATTTTTTTTTTATACACAGGGTATCCCCGTGACCCCCCACCCAACGACACCTAGAGGTGAGTTGGGAGGCGAGACTAGTCCTTGAGGGTATTACTATGAAACCTGCAATTGCATAACACCTTGTAAACCTGGGAGCGGAGTCAAACCCAAGACCTCAGGGAGAAAACCCAAGACTCAAGCCAATTGAGCTACCCGTTTGGGCTTTTACTTATGTATATTTTAATATTATTATATATTATGTATTAGAATAATATTAATATATATAAAAATTAATATTATATCATATATATTAAATATTATGTAGAATATATATTATATATTATTGATCCAACAAAATAGTACAAAGAAAAAGAGTACAACAGACCCACTAGGGGTCAAAAACCCAAAGTAGAGCTATCAAGAAACTCCTAGAAAACATCTCATATCCTCCATAACAAGATCCTCCAACTCTTGAGAAAGGTCCTTGAGAAGGCTTCCCCAATCTTCCACATTCCAAGTTCTCATCCACTCAAACACCCATTTAGCCAAGCCATCAACCACCTTATTTCACTCTCTTGTGATATGACAAAAGGTGATAGAGTCAAAAACCCCACCCAGAGAAATGATTTGCTTGACCACCACTGCCAATTTCCAATTCACATCATCTAATTGATGCTTATTTAGCATATTAATCACAATCTGGGAATCTCACTCACAAATTATCCTTCTCCAACCAAGGCCACAGGTGTATTTCAACGCCAAAGGAATATACAAAGCCTCCATAAAGTTGTTGATTTGTTGACCCCTATACATCAAAAAGAAGAACTCCACCACCCTCGAGTTTTCCTTACCAATACGACCAAACCCAACATGCCCAGAATTTCCCCTAGAAGACACATTAGTGTTAATTTTCAACACCCCAAGATGAGGTGGTATCTAATGGCCACATCTCTAAACCTTCCCTCTGGCACTTTGACCCAGCCCAAGCAAGGGGCCACTCCTATCACTGACCAGAATCCCCAAAGTCAGAACCACACTCATATCTCTCGGATCCATAGGGATAGACAAATCACACTTAGCTGCTAGAGTTTCCTAAATAACCCCCAAGATTCTTAGCCATAACTATTGCACCAAAAGCTTCTTATCTAGAAAGATCATGTGGTTGTGTTCCAAATAGATATGTCAAATAATCAAGCTCGGGCCAATTTTAAAAGAAATTTGAAGAAAATAAGTCTTAGCTGGAGAGTTCCCCAACCCAATTTAAAAATTATCCAAAGAGGAGGCATGTCTGCACAACTAGTTCTAGGCTCCCCACTAGAAGTTCCAAATCATCCTAGCAAAGTGACACTGAAAAATGAGATGAGAAGTGCTCTCATAATTACTAGAGCACATGACACACATAGAGGGACCCTAAAATCCACGCTTCCAAATATTATCCCAAGTGAGGCATCTATTATGAACCAAGCTAAGGTAGTGGAACAACTTCCTACACTAATGTTGAGAGGAGAATAATGCAAAACTTTACAAATCTTTTCAACAGTTATAAGAACTTAAAAAAATTAAACATAAATATCATGCATACCACAACACAATGATTTACGTGGGGAAAACCTTTTGAGGTGAAAAAACCCACACTCCAAAAGTTTCGCAATATATTATTCAAAAATCACAAAGATTACAATATACTTTTAGAGCAAGCTTCTCACAGGAGTATCACCACCAAAGATCCAAAGATAATATGACTGCTATCAGACTCTCAGAATACATCATCGTATCCAAACATAGTACAACACCCTCATAAAATTGGGCTACCTTCTAGGGCAAGATAAACCAACAAATTATATACCATCAGATCTAAAACCTAATAATGAACTGTCCAAATTTATAGTATATCATTATTTAATGTATGTCGACCATTTAATTTTTTGTTAACACACTCACATTTGGCTCTCGTTCTTCCAATGTATATACCTATCAGCGTAGCTAGGAAATATATATATACCCTATCAACAATAAGCCTTATATAATTGCAAGGTTGAGACATATTTTCCCAACAAATCTCCCACTTGTCGAACACCTTGTAAGAGCAACGTGAGGGAGTAAACACCATCTCTTAATTGCTAGGGGCTGAAAGGTCCATAGTCTTCGAACACCATCTAAACTTCTATGTGCTCACAGGCTTAGTTAAAGAATCAACAACATTCATCAAAGTCTCTTCCTTAACAAACTTCACCTTGCTATCTTCGACCATATTTCTAACAAAATGATATTTTACATCAATGTGCTTGGTCATAGCATGAAATTTTGAGTTCTTAGCTAGACATATCACACTCTCACTATCACAATAAATTGTAATTACACCTTATTTTATTCTAATAGCTGAATATAGTCTCTTAATTCAAATGGATTCTTTACAAGCATGAGTAGTTGCTATATACCTAGCTTCACTAGTGGACAAAGCAACCACAACCCGTCTCTTACTCATCCAACTGATTGCACCACCAAATAAAGTAAACACATAAGAATTGGTGGATCGTCTACTATCAATATCACTTGACCAGTCTTAATCCACATAACCATGAATATCAAGGGAAATATCATCTTCAACCAAATTACTATGATAACACAAGGAATACTCAGAGGTACCACACAAATATTTGAAGACTCTTTTAACTACATCCCAATGAACTCTACTAGGATTAGATATATATCTAGAAAGAACTCCCACTACCTGGAAAATGTCTGGTCTAGTACAAACGATAACTTACATCAAACTTTCAAATACACTCTGGTAAGGCACTTTTCTCATCTCTTCCATCTGTAATGGGGATGTTGGAAAATTTGAAATAGATAACTTTGTTCCAACTAATAAAGGAACACACAATGGTCTACAATCTTGCATCTTAAACCTCTTTAAAATTGAATTGACATAATTACTTTGGCGAAGCCATAGCTTTATATTCTCTCAATCCCTTCTAATTTCCATCCCAAGAATGTGCCTAGCTACACAAAAATCTTTCATTTTAAATTTGGCAGCAACTTGAGATTTTAGTTCTAAAATTATACTTTTCTCTTTACCAATAAATAACATATCATTGACATATATTGCAATAAACAAGAAACGATCACCATCAATTTTATAATAAACACAATGATATGATTTAGAACACTTAAATCCCAAACTCAACACACATGTATCAAATTTTTACTACCACATCCTAGGACTCTGTTTTAGGCCATACAAATATTCATTCAATTTTCAAACCAAATTACTTTTACCTTTCACCACATAGTGCTTTGGCCGTGTCATATAAATATCCTCCTCCAAGTCACCATGAAGGAGAGAAATTTCCACATCCATTTTCTCAACTTCTAAATCATAAGTAGCAACAATAGAAAGAACAAAGCTAATGGATGCTATGTTTGCAAGAAGAGAAAATATCCCACCATAATCAATACCCTCAACTTGAGAGTAACCTTTTGCAACCAACCTTTCTTTGTACTTCTCAATAACTCCATCTGAACCAATGTTTTTTTTGAATACCCATTTTCAACCAATAGGTTTTCGTCCTTTAGGAAATGGTACAAGATCCTATATATCATTATTTTTCAAAGATGTCATTTCTTCATCCATAGCAATCTTCTAGGATTCTACATAATGCCTCTTCTACAGATCTAGGTTCATCCATGTTAGTATTCAAAGAAAAAATACATCTCCAATCATTAGGTGAATACCTTGTAGGTGGTTTTCTATGCCTTGTAGACCTACGAACAAGTTGATTTGGAGGTTCTTCCTCCTCTTCCAAAGATTCAAAGCTAGATGAGCTCTCCTCAACTTCCTATCTATCCATGGGCCTCGATTCAACTTTCTCAAGTGTAGAAGGAAATTGAATCAAATATTTTTATTTACTCTATTCTGGCTGCAATACAATAGAAGAAGGTTTAGTTTCTCTAAAAATAACACTTCTACTATGTATTACCTTCTATGCAACAAGACCCCAGATCTTGTATCCTTTCACACCATAACTGTATCTGATGAAGATATATTTTCATACCATTTCTCCAACTTTTTTTTCTTATCCTTTGGCACATGTGCATATGCCTTGCAACCAAAAACTCTAAGATGTATTAATGAAGGTGTGAACCCCTAAACCTGCAATTGCATAGAGACGACAAACATTGTTAGTGTTAGATCAAAATGCATACAAGAGTGAGAGATTCCCCACAAAATCCATCTATTAAAGCTAAAATTAGGAACAAAGAAGAACGTAAAACAAGAAACTTAAACTAAATCCTAATTAAGCCAATAAAATGATGATCCCATGGGGGAATTGGTGCCAATGATATGTTGCAATTGGCCCTTTCCCAATTCCTATGTTGCAATGTGAGTTGATTGAATCAATGGTCAAATCTCCAAAGAGATTTGAGCATAATCTTGTTATAATCTATGAAAAATGATGGATGATTGGAAGCAATGAGCTAAATTAGTTCTCAATTGAAGAGAGTAACTTTTCATGTAAATTGTGGATGATGATGGATTTGAGTATAGTAAGTTTACTCAAATTGTAGATATTTGAATGAGAGGAAGACTCTCTCATTTATAGATTCCAATCTTGGAAGAGATAATGAAAATAAGCAATGTGGGACAAAAGGTAATCCAATGGCATTGTGCCACTTGTCAACATGTGATTGGAGGAGGAATGAGCACATTTTGGTCAATGTGCAAGTTTGAATTTTGAATTTGAAAGTTGGGGGGAGATAAGAGTGGAGTTAATGTCACTTGGCTCAATGCACAAGGACACGTAAGAGAAGTGAATGCCTTGTTGGAAGTACCCATCCACTTGCATTTTTGAATTCAAATTTGAGGGAATATTCCCTTTTGATGGTTTGTGAGGCAAAATAGAGAATTAATAAATCAAAGTAATTGATTTATTGTGCAACTTGCATTCTCTAGAGGATTTTAGTGATTGAGATTAAATTAATCAAGATTTAATTAATTTAATGAGGAATTAGGAGATGTGACAATTTAGACTTAAATTTATGAATTGATTTAAATCAAATTGAGAGGAAATGATTTATTAAATAAATGATTTGATTTATTTAATCAAGAAGGAATATGTTAGATTAAATCAAATAAGGTTTAATTTATTTAATTTAATAGGAGGACTTTAGAGATTTTAATTAAATAAAATGATTTATTTAATTAAACAGATGTGTTAGGTTAATTAAATTAAATTGATTAATTTAATCAGAGGGGGTGATAGACTTAATCAGATAAATAGTGATTTATTAAATTAAAAGATAAAATTATGATGAAATGCTGAGAGTATGATTTTAGAGGAAATGATGTTAGCGATCAGGATCAAGTGTGCCAAACTGGAAATGTACATTTTCCATGTCTACAGAAGGCTTGTGACCTGACCCTGCCTCTATAGGAATCTTATCAACAAGAGTTGATGTACGAGACTTGTTAATCAAGTAACAGGCAGTGGCAACAACTTCAGCCCAAAACCTTTGTTCTAGGCCAACACAACTCCACACCCTCCTAGCCTTCTTCGTCAATGTCTTGTCCATTCTTTCTACAAATCCATTCTATTATAGAGAATATAGAGCTATCTTCTATCTATGAATACCAAAATATTTACAAAATCTATCAAAATCATTATAAAACAATTCACCACCATTATCAGTCCTCAAACATTTTATTTTCTTTCTAGTCTGCAACTCAACCATTTCTTTAAATTCTTTAAATTGATTGAAAACTTTAGATTTACTCTTTAGGAAGTATAACCATGTCCTTCTACCACCATAATCAATAAATGAAACATAGATTTTCCAATTGAAGGAACATCTATAGGATCAAACACGTAAGAATAAATAAGATCCAATACACCACAAAATTGATGAGAACTCGAGTAAAACTAAACACGGTTTTGTTTTCCATAAATGTAATTCTCACAAAAATAAAATTCAAGATTGCAATCGGATAAAAATTCAACAAGGTTTTTATTTTTCAAGGTCCTTAGAACCTTTTCTCCAATGTGGCCAAATCTCTAGTGCCATAACATAGTTTTCTCTATAGGTAGCTTTGATTCAAAAGAAAAAACACCCTTGGGTACCCAAAAGCCATGACCATCTGTTAAACATGAAACCCTCACTTGTTCCACAAACTTGCTTTTCAAAAAAATACTATTGCACTCAACAGTGCATGCATCAAGCTTATACAATGTGCCATATTTGGAACCTCTTGAAATCACCATAGCAACTCTAACCATCTTTCATCCTACATCAAAAATACTAGCTGCATACCTACATATATTAGTTTTCTCATAGATAACATATTTCGTGTTAATCCAGGGATATACAAAACACTATTAATCCTTTTTATTCTACCATCAGGAAATCTGATTTTAAATTTACCATGGCCAACAATATTTAAATAAGAATCATCACCCAAGTACACCTGACCTCTATCAAATTCTTCATATTCATAAAACCAATCTCTATTAAAGGTCATATGGAAAGATGCACCTGATTCAATTAACCATGCATCATTACCTACACGAGTTTCCAAAGCTACAATGAATGCGTCACCATCTTCCTTCTTGGACTTAGAATCAAAATCAAATCTCTTCTTTTTCTTCTTCTTTTCTTGTTTGCATTCCTTACGAACATGTCTAGGCTTACCATAGTTCCAACAAATAACTTTAGACTTTCTAGGAGATTTAGATCTCCCCTTGGACTTGGATTTGTCACACTTATCATTCTTCTTTCCTTTTTCCTTAAGTCTCCCAAAAACATTTAGGGCCTCCTTGGAGCTGATGGATACCTTCCTTCTCATTTCTTCAAAGAAAAAATAATTCACCACATCTTTAGTCTTCAAGATAATAGAAGTAGTCCCAATAGCCATAACAAGAGAATCCCATGAATTAGGGAAAGGACAAAGCAACATATGCCATTTCTCCTCCTCATCCATTTTTACACCAACTGATGCCAATTAAGCCACCAACATATTGAATGCTTCCAAGCGATCTATGATTTTTCCACCATCTTCCATTATCAAGGAATACAATTTCTTCCTCAAGAAAATCTTGTTCACTAAAGATTTGGCTTGATACATCTCACCAAGATTCTTCCATAGTTTATGTGCAGAGGTCTCTTCATGGACATTGATTAAATTTTTTTTTGCCAAGAACAATATGATTAGACCCTTGGATTGATGGTCCATAACATTATATTAAGCAGCCAAATTAGGATCTGTAGGCCTTGAAACCTTCTCATCAACAACATCCCACATATCTCGATCTATCAACAAATTCTCCATCTCCAGCTTCCAAATTTTAAAATTATTTCTAGAAAATTTATTCACCTCTATTCTCCCTAATGAATTTTCCATCTAAAAATTCCTACAACAAGATCACAAAGTGTCTTCTACACAAGATCCCACTCAAATTTGGATGAGTTCAGAAACCCAACATCCCACAACTGAAACCAAAGGTGATCAGGCTCTTATACCACTTATAAATAAGCTAAGGTAGTAGAACAACTTCCTACACTAATCTTGAGAGAATAATGCAAAACTTTACAAATATTTCAACAATTACATAAACTTAAACATAAATAAACATAAATATCATGCATACCACATCATAGTGATTTACGTAGGGAAAACCCTTTTAGGAGAAAAACCCCAAACTCCAAAAGTCACCCAATATATTATTCAAAAATCACAAAGATTACAATATACTTGTAGAGAAAGCTTCTAATAAGAGTATCACCACCAGATATACAAAGACAATACAACTGCTATTAGACTCTCAGATTACATTTCCATCTCAAAAAATAGTACAATGCCCGCATAAAATAGGGTTAGCTTCTATGGAAAGATAAGCCAAAAAAATATCTACCATTAGATCTAAAACCTAATAATGAACAGTCCAAATTTACAATATATCATTATTTAATGTATGTCGACCATTTAAGAGTTTTTGTTAAGATTCTTACATTTCACTCTTGTGCTTCCAATGTATATGTGTAAGTAAAGAAGTGTGCTGAAGGTAGTGATCTGAAGGCAACAAAGTTTGTTGAAGTGTTGTGGTGGTGATTAGTTAGTGGAGTTTGTCAAGTATGTTGTACTGAGGTTGTTTCCTCTATTTGAAAGTGTTGTTTCAAGGATTTGTAGCTTCCTTTGGGTTGTATCCCATAAAACCTATTGTAAATATTATTTTATTTATGAGGTTGGATTTGGATAGTAACTCCAAGGAGCTTTCTCATCATGGTTTTTACCTTCTAGTTTTTTCCATGTAAATCAAGTGTTATGATTGTGTGCTTGTGATTTTGAATTATATTTGATACTTTATTTGTTTAAGGCAGTAATAAGTTATGATTGATAAAGTTGAATTGGATAAATTTTAGGATATAGTGATCCATCCCCTCTCAGTATATCATTATGTTCTATATATTAGTATTAGAGCTGAGTTCCTTGGTGCAATCTAATAACTGAAGGTAGATCTTGGTTTAAAACACATGGCTCAAAAAAAGTCCTCCTCTAAAGAACCACTCTTTTATAGAAGCAACTATGCCTTATGGAGTGTGAGGATTGAAGCCTACCTTACTTTGCTAGGGTATGATGTTTGCAGAACTGCAAAGGATGATGGACTAATGCAAGAAGTTGGTTCCACAAAAAGCTCAAAAAGTGGAAGTGTTTTTGTTGTTTTTTAGAATTTGTCACACTTGGACTAAAAATTTGAAGAACTTACACAACCAATCTTAAAAAAAGGTTAGTAATATGAAATTTAGTATTTAATGTAGTTTCCAAATATGTGATTTATTATAATACCTAGATGATACAAATTAAATTTTAATAGGCCTGTATAAAAACCACTTTTTAAAAGTCACTTTTTTTTACCATACCATGAATGTGTATAGACACCACTTTTTGACCTAAATAAAAGTATTTTTATAATTCATTTTGTGGAAAGATATGTAACAACCTAAAGATTGTGAGGATATTTTTTTGTAATTTGTTTGTGAATATATATTTTTTTGAATTTTTATCGGCCCTAATTGTTGTTTTTTAAAATCAACGTGTACAAACAACATAATTGGACCTAAACAAAAAAAATTTTGACTATTTTTTTCATTGTGTAGAGAATTGTCTAAAGATTGATATCATATAATTTCTTTTGCAAAAAACTTAACAGAAAAAAATTATTAAAAATATTTCAAGTTTATGGACCAATTTGCTTAGAAATTAATTAAAAAATAGAAAACATAATCCAATCTTAACAAAAACTATATATCTAGAAAGTAGACATCGTGATCTATAATGGATTTTAATTTCATAGATTAACTCTAAAAAAATGTCCATCATCTATATTGCTACAGTTGGACATTTCTTTTCAATATGCCTTAGTTTTTTAGTTGTAGGTCAAAGGCTAAGGGTTGGGTTGCCAAACCTAAAACTCAAGCAAAAAATTGTTTGGGGATTCAAACTTAAAAAAAATGCGTACCAGTTATAAAATAGGTACCTGTTCTAAAAATCTCCAAAAATAGATTTTTTTAGAACAGGTACTCGTTTTAAAAAAAATCTATTTTTGGAAATTTTTAAAACAGGTACTCGTTTTACAAAATTTACATTTTTAGATTTTTTAGAATGGTACATATTTTAAAACAGGTACCTGTTTTGTCTTTAGAATGAGTACCGCTTTTAAAGATAGAATGGGTACCCGTTTTATTAGGCTTAAGTTTCTGTTCCTAAATGGGTAATTGCTTTTTCAAAATGGGTACGTGTTTCTTTCAACATTTTTTGGCCAAAAATTCCCCTCTTCATGGACCCAACTTCTTGCACTTACCCTTATACTAAACCTTCTCATCCTATTATAGATGTTAATGAAAATAAGGCCCATGAGAACAATGCCAAAGCAAATAATGCTATCTTGAGTGGCTTAACAAATTCGAAGTTTGTCAAAGTGGTGCAATGTAAGACAACCAAGGAGATATGGGATAAAATAAAAAATATCTATGAAGAAAATAATAGTGTGAAGCAAGCAAAATTACAATCTTACTAATTTTTTTTTGAGAATCTAAGAATGAAAGAAGAGGAAAACATTGCTAGCTATTTGCTTTGGGTGGATGAAGCAGTCAATCGAATTAGAGGACTGGGTGAAGATATAACTAACTCAGTGGTTGTAAAGAAAGTTCTAAGAACTTTTCCTCACCGATTTGATTCAAAGGTTTCTACAATTGAAGAAGTGAAAGATCTGACAAAACTTACCATGGAAGAGTTGTTTGGATCTCTCACCACCTATGAGATGAGAAATGAAGTTCAAGCTACACACAAAAGAGAAGCTTCTTTCAAAGTTATGAAGAGAGAAGGAATATCTAGTTCACACAGTGAATCTGAGGAAGAGGAATCAAACTTTGTGAGAAAGCTGAAGAAGGGATCAAACAAGTATAGAGGTAAATTATCTTTCAAATGTTTTAAATATGGAAGAGTTGGTCATTATGTTTCTAAATGTCCTTTTGGAGGAAATAAAAATAGTAGTGAGGGTTTCAAAAGGAACAAATTCAAGAGGAATCTCCTTTCCCAAGAGGACTATAACTCCTTAAAAGAAGTAGATCATTGCTCATCAGATGATGGAGGAGAATCCCTATTTATGGCCAAGGTCATCTCTAATCAGACAAGATTGTGGATGAAGAAGAAGGTGAAGTTGATATTGAAGGTGAAATTGTTTCTACTCTTCAAGATTTGGAATGTGTAAGGAAAGAGAACAAAGAACACAAATCTGAAATTTAAGCCACAACAATTAAATTCACAATTCATGAGAAAGAAATCCTTTTACTCAAAAGGGAATTAGAGAATGCAAATTCTGGAAATCTGAAAGAAGCAGATCTCATCTAACCTCATGGAAAACCTTACCAAGGAAGAAGATTCTCTACAAATATGTTCAATCATTCATTTTTGGTTATTGAGATTGGAAATCTGAAATGAATAGAAGAAATTTTGTAAGTAGAAATTATCTTGCTTCTCTAGTGGATGTCAATGTGATATGTCAAATTTGGAACAATGTTGGAAAGAAAAATATTGTAGAAGTGGATTAGCAAAATAAAAAATTCAAAAGGCAGATTTTATTGAGCAAGTTAAGGAAAATGTCACAAACAATGAGGTTGAAAAACCAATGGTTGTCCAAACAACATTTCATGCTCAAGGGAAAATTCTGGTGGGTAATAGATAGTGGATGTTCAACTCACATGATATGTGAAAAAATAAAATTCATCAATCTAGTTAAGTGGAATGGAAGATCAATCAAGTTTGGAGATAATTCATCTGCAAAGGTTTATGGAAAGGGCACCATAAGTATTTATGAAAAATCCAAGACAAATGATGTTCTCTATGTTGAAGGTCTCAAGCACAATCTTCTCAGTGTAAGTCAGATGTGTAGAAAATGAAACAACCCTATATTTCATGATCAAGGGTCTGAACTAAGAAGATAAAATTCTAGAAAATTGGTGGCAGAAGGATCTAGGATAGAAAAAAAATTGTGCAACCTAAAGGGTGTTAATGTTCAAGAATTTGTCTTCTAGGAGAAACAAATGAATGTTGGTTGTGGCACAAGAGGATGCAACACATCAACTTTGATAACCTTGTGAAGATCAACTCCATACAAGCAATAAGATATATGCCAAAGATTATTAACCCTTCAAGCACCTTTTGTAAATAGTGTCAGATTCAGAAGCACACAAGGATAAGATTCAAGACTTAGGAGTATTCTTCTACAAGGCCATTGGAACTTATTCACACTAACTTGTGCAGACCTACTAGGACAAAGAGTCTCCAAGGTGAAAGGTATTTCATGTTACTCATTGATGATTTCTCTAGGATGACATGGGTTACATTCTTAAAAGAAAAATCAAAAGCTTTCAATAGGTTTCAGATTTCCAAGTCAATGGCTGAAAATGAAATGAATGCTAGTGTAGACACCTAAACTTGACCACCTCCATATGGTCGAATTCACCCTCATACTCTTCCATCCCGCATCCTTCATCCATATTAATTAAATAAATCCTTATTTGATTAATATTTCTTTCCACTCTAATGTTACCTAAGGTATTTAATAAATTAATTAAATACTTTATCCCTTTCATCTCTAAATTAAATAAATACCCCAATTTATTTAATTTAGTCACTTTAGTTTTTATGACTTAAATTAATTTTTAATTCATTTTCCTCTCTCCTCATGTCACATCCTCCATTATTCTCTCTAATCCAGATTAATTTAAATTAATCCATGATTAGGATGTGAACACCCCTAATTATCATTATGGTCACATCCTCCATAATCTCCCACTTGTCTCCAATCCTTCATTAGCCTACTTAATCCTACATTTGCACAACCTTAATCACCTAATTATCCTAATCTAATCCCCATGCAATTTATGACATATGTCCTAAGTCAACCAACATTAAATACTTTCTCCATTTGTAGAAGGAAACCCCTTATGTAAATTTTTAATTCACATTTATTTATCCAATGTATTTTAAGGAATTTTAAATTCCTTCTCCCATCCCCATGAGGATTTTTGAAGAATTTTTAATTCTTCAAATGTCCTCTCATACATATGTGGACAAGGGCCTCCTTTATGAGTAGATCTTGTCCCTTCCCAAGGTACAAAAAAGTACCTCTATGTCATCTCCACCTCATACCATCCTTTCCATCTCATCTGCCACATGGCAAGATGTGAGGGTTTGTGAGTTTTCAACTCACCCCGGCCCTTGATCTTTTCCATCATGGCTTAATCTGGACCTTCCATTTCTTTAGAGGAAATTCCCCTAAAAATGATGGAAATGTCTCCATTTGCAACACAACTTTTATCTCTCAAGCACTCACACTTAACAATTTTCATTCCATCCACCATTGTTGCAACCACCTTTGAGCTCTCATCTTGCATCCATTACACTACCCATTTGCATCATTAGAATCCTCATCACTTCATGATCATTGAGAGATATGATTTTAGCCATTTTACCACCAAGGAGCACACATTGCAGGCAGTCAAAGGGCCAACCAAGATTATCAATCTAAGCAAGGTAAAAGGTTTCAATTTCATTTGTGTTATGTTTAGATTCAACTAGGCCTAATCCGAGTGTTTGTTTGTGTTCTTTCTTTTAAATTTCCTTCAATTTTTTTGCATTTTTTAGGGATAAAAACACTTGCACACATTTTTGGCACACCTGGTGGGACCCACATCATGGATCAATTTTATTGTTTGCTATTGTTTAAAATTTTACAAGTTTGGATTTTGAGTGAAGAGGCAAATCCGCCCCTGATGGGAAATTCTATAGGATACAGAGGCATAATCACATTACAAATAGGTGAATAGACTTCCACCTCTTTGGTGAAGGGGCAGACTCACATATGAATGATCGTATCACCAATTATAGAGGAAAATTTAAAGAAGACTACCTAAATGGGTGAATCTTCAAGGAACATAGGTGACCTTGCAAGAGTTTAGAGGCAAGAACATATACACCCCTCCACGTGACAAATGACTATGAATTCACCCATCTCCCAGAATAGGTGAAATTGAAAACATAAGAAGGGAAAAATCGTCTCACATAGATGCGGATATGTGGTAATCTCAAACCTTAATTTTTTTCAATTTGAGCTAAAATTTGGTTTGGTTTTGTGTACTGATTGTTGGGAAATTATGGCTCAACATTTTTGGATTTTCCCTTAAAGACTTGGCATTTTCCTTCATGTTCTAGCCTTTACCGTGGTGGTTTGGCTTGGTCTTGGCGGTTTCTGTTTGGTGGTTACCGCTTTACTGCACGCGGTAAGGCCACCTACAACCTATGGTGGTGGTTATCGCCTTACCATGCATGGTATGACCACCAACGACCTGGCTCGACAGTTATCACCTTACCACTAGCAGTGGTCCCCCTCACTGCGGTGTCCACAGTGAGACCGCCAATGATGGACTCGACGGTTACCACCATAACACAGGTGATGGTTCCTCTCACCATGATGTGACTGCCAGAGGTTGGCTTGGGGGTTACTGCCCTACTGCGGGGTGGCCTGGCGGCCCCCGTGGTAGCGTGGTGTGATCGCCAATGGTTTTCTAGATTGATACCGCCACACTGCATGGAGGCTTTGGAAGATCAACGATAACACGATGGAGATGGCGGTTAACATAGGCCGTGACCGCCATACCACGGGGTGGCTAGTTGAGCTCGGTGGTAGTGCAATGTTGTTAGAGTTTGGGCTTGATGATGACTTGGGTGAGCTCGGTTGAGCTCATTGCCATACCATGAGGTGAGACAAACAGGGCAACAATAGCGAGGTAGATGGTTGGGTGAGCTCAGGCGAGCTCACCACCATACCGCGGGGTGACTTGATCAGGGGTGCGGTTGTGCGGTGGAGTGAGGGTGAAAGCCCGGATGGTTACCACCATACTGTGAGGCAATTCGAATGAGGTAGCGGTAGCGAGGTAGTAGGGAGGGTGAGCTCGGGCGAGCTCACCACTATACCATGGCTGGGTTATGTGGGCTCGGTGGTAATGCAGTAAGAGCTCAAAACTTGGTTGAATGAGTTGGACCAGTTTGACCAACTTTCAGAAGTGATAGATGAATAGAATGGGGACACGTGGAAGATCCTTATGATTTGGTTGGCTGAATGGTTATTTTCTGATGTGTGATTGATCTGCATTATTATAGCAAGGTTGACGGACATGTCTGAGACCAGATTTAATGCTGCACGGCTTGATGCTTGTGGATTAAGCAGTGCACACTATTAGAAATGGAATGCTTGCAAGTGGATAATTTATTATCTCGATGACCATTGCTGACAGGGATGGGATGAATAGGTATGCACATGGTATAAGGATCAGGTGTGCAGTTCGATAGAGATGATGAGCTAACAGAGAGAGGTTGAGTGTGTTTGAGCGGTTGAACCATGAAAACTTAGACTCTTGGATCTGTTAAGATGCGAACCTGGTAGCCCAAGTGGCTGGGCTAGCCGTGAGGCAGGCTGTGATAGTGATTTGTGAGGAGCTGAAGGGAATCTACATAGTATGTCATGAGGACATTGTAACTATGTGAAGATTCTATTTTGTGTTGCTTGTATCTCTCTCCAAATGGACAAGACGTAATCTCTTGCAGAGCATAGCTCTATGTTTGTAATGTAAACATTTTAGTAACTGAATAATACAAGTGAACTGAATTTTTTGGAGGTGGAGTTTTTTACCTGAAAAGGTTTTCCCCACATATATCTGTGTGTTCATTATTTTGTCTTTTCATGGTTGTCTGATTTAGTTTCTTGAATACGTGTTTGTGTTGAATTTGCTATCTTGTTAAGCATTTACTTCTCTCAGAGGATCAATGGGGGATCAATTGTGCCTGCTTCCTCTTTATGGCATAGTTATTTGTGTCTTTATTATGATTTGAATGAAAATCACTAAGGCACTGTTGTCTTAGATGTGTTCTATGATGACAAAACCAAACTACATATCCCCAACAAGTGGTATTAGAGCTGGTTGAAGGAGGTCAAGGCTTGATGATACCAAAAAGTGGTGTCAAAGCCTTCTCCTAGTTAGTGGTGTAAGCTCTCAAAAATGAATGGTTCTATGGAAGAGAACCATCATTTATGGACCTCAATAATGGAACAGTTTCAGATTTAAAAGCAAAAACTAGAAATGAAACTATTCTAAACTACCAAAGATAATCAAAATGCTTCCAAACAAAAACCAGTCTCCATTGGCATCCTATCACCAAAGTCTTGTTATGCACTTTTGCTCTCAGATTTTTGCAAGCATAGATGCATCAAGAGGCTATTAGTGAATGGATTAAGAAAAGCTGTGAAGATATGTGCATGTGCAAGATTCATTGAGGGGTCAAAATGAGAAGAGAGTCCTGTTTAAATAGGAATCTCTGATGAAAAAGAGGTTGGGAATGAGAAATGTGGGATAAACAGATATTGCAATAATGAATTTTTAAAATCCCACATGGTGTAGTGAAATGAAATGCATATGAGTGGAAATGATAAAGAAGATAGATTAAATGAATGGTGAAGGATTGAATAAAATAATTAAATGCATATATTTTTAATGTGGATGAAAATGGTTTATTAATGTTTTATCATGAATTATTTTAATGTTTTTATGAGAATGATTTATGTAAGAATGATAATTTGTCGAAATGAAATTATTTAATTTATGAATGGTTATGAAATTTTTTACGAACAATTATTATTTATTATGCATTATGAATGATCATGTGGTGAAATGATTTAATGATTTATATAAATGCAATATGAAGTGAATGATTTATGTAAATGATTTGATTTAAATGATAATATAGTTTTATTATGAAATGCTAGTGAATGATTATGATAATGAATTTATTATGATAATGAATGATAGTGCAAAACGATAATGTGACGTATGCAAATGATAATGCAATGATTTAATGATTTGATGAAATGCATGAATAGAAGAAAGTATTGAATGAATTGATCATTTTAATCAATAGACGAGTAATGTGATTTGAGGTTAAATTTGAGTGTCTACATTTTTCCCTTCTTTGAGACAATGCAACTTGTTGCATTGTTTCAAAGAAAAAGATTGATCAAATGATACATGCCCTAGATATATCTTGGTAAGGAATATGATAAGAATGATATGCCCCCTCGAGAGATTGATCAGAAAAATTGTATGAAGATTAATCTCTTGATAGATGTGACCAAGAAAATGATTAGATACTTGATATTGTCCAAGTGATAAAGCGGTGGTGTATATTTGATGGAAATGCACAATCGATAGGCATAACTGAACAATTGATGGAAATGATCAGTATAGCAGAGTTGATGAGCTGATGAAGTTGATTGAGATTGATGCAAGCGCAAGACAAGTTGATAGAATGATTGGTTGATTGATTAAGGGGACATGAGATTTGGAGATGCAAGTTGATTGATTTTTCTACAACAAGAAAGATGAAGAAAATGAAATGCAAGAAATGGAAGATGCAAGATGGGAGAAAATGAAGGTGATGAAGCCTCTTGTGCATTTTAAGTGCTTTTATCATCATCGAGCTTATTATGTCACAAATTAGTATAAGCGTCTAGATAACATGAACATCTAGACTACCTTAATACTGTTTGCATTTTTATTTATTAATGAAGTATAAGCATCTAGGTATAAGGACCCTAGATGACCTGAATACTTATTGCATGGAAGACACTATCAGATAAGGAATGCACTCATCCATACTAGACTCATAGGTCCTCAATGGTTTTAGATAACCATGTCTTAAGATGAGTCGTCCTATGAATAAGAAACAATTCATAGGTAGCAAACAAGTGAACATGCCCCATCATCGCCTCTCTAGTCCCAGACATCCTGGAGAAGCTAAAAGACATGCCGCCAGAGATAAAATCATAAAACAATCAAAGATAAACAAACAAACATGCATCATGCTTCGATATGGAACTGATTCTTGGTACGATTATGCATGCTTGATTGGATTTGCAAGATGGATTGGTAGGATGGAAATGATATGATAAGAAATGACATGATAGGATAGATAGTGCAGATGAGACAAAGTGCCCCCAAGTGTAAGTGGAATAGAAGATCAACCTACACATGATGCCTGTTTTCCAGGTTTTCATCATGGTACTTATCCAGGGCACCTGTTTACCAGGTTTTCACCATTGGACGAAGGGATTTCTCTTTTCTTTTTCTTTTTTTTGATTTTTTTTTACTTTTATGATTTTTGGATAAGAGAAGGGGAATATGGATAGGAGGGACTCAAGTTTCTAGTTCCATGAAAGATGATAGTCCCACCAGAGATGGATGTTATCACATGGACCATGTCAAGTGTCATTATGCTCATAGATGTTGGTAAGGGATGGCATGAAAGGGAGATAGAGTAGGTAGATGATGGATTATGAAGGGATTGATGGATTATGATGTGGATTATGTAGGGGAGTTGAATGGGAGGCTTAGCCAAAAGCATGGACCATAGGAAGGTGATGAGGGAGGTATGTAGGATAATGAGTGAAGGGTGAGGAGATGGAGGTATGTGGAATTGTTGTGAAATGGAAGGAAACCATGATCAATGGTTGCAAACATTGTGATAAACGTTGAAGATTTTGATGTGGAGGAGGTGTAGGAAGCAATGAAGATGTTTTCTTAGGAGATGGGTGATGAAGTGCTTTAGGTACCCACATAGACTTAGTATTTTTATGACTTTTATTTTTCTTGTGGGATGGAATATGAGATTCTTGAATAGAGTGGGAATGCGAGGTGGAAGTGGATCATTGGGATTTTTGAGATGTAGATGCCTCGTTTGACTTGTTTTCTTTTTTCTTAGGCACCCAAACCATTTTAGTTTTGACATTTTCTTTTGGAGGTATGGGCTTATATTGATTTTTGGATGGATTTTTCTTTGATTCTTTTATTTTGTGTCCTAGGGCATGAGGACCCTTCAGATTTTTTTCTTTATAGCTAGAGGAATCAATTTTTTTGCTTTTGAATCCCATGGGTATGGTGGAATGAGTGGAAGCTTCATGTTTAGACAATGTGTGCATTGATTGGTCATGATTAGGATTTTTAGAGGATTTATGGATAGGTGGATAAGGGGATTGGATAATGGGGATATTAGGTGTTGGGAGTAGTGGAGGTAGATTAGATGGAGGGTTATTAGGAGTTGAAAGCAATGGTGGAAAAGTTGATGGTGGAAGATGTACGGTCACATGCTTTTGAAATTTGTAGGATGATGGATGAGGGATGGCAACATATGCTTTTGGCATATGATAGGATTTATGGTGGAAAGAGAACTTATGATGGATGGAGGAAGTACCAACATCTTCATATTGGTGTCCTTGGGGTGTATATCCAAGGCCATAAGAGTGTGGAGGGACCTTGACATGGATTGGCTCCAAAATACCTTGTTCATGAAGGCCTAAACCTTTACCTTGGTAGTTCATGTTTTGAAGCATAGGATGGACAATGGGACTAGGTGTGTTTTGGACACTAGATTTGAGTTCATTATTAGATGAAGAAGGTGAAGTGGATAAAGGTTTTTGTTGTTCTAAGGAGGAAAATTCATGAATAAAGATGGATAGACCAATAGGACATGTTGGTGGATTTGAAATGGGGTTTATAGTGGATGTGGAAGGATCATTAGGATCTTGATTATGTTCATTTAGATCCACACTATTGGTTTGATCTTCTATATTTACTTGGGAGGCATGTCTCTCATCATGACAAGTGGATAATGCGGGATCATGCATAGGACTAGGTAGGGGGTCTATAGGAGAAATGGAGGTTTCTTGCTCATGGATAGGTGAAGTGATAGGCTCTTGACCATGGAATGCATAGAGTTGGCTAAGAGGGTCATCATGGCCTTCTTGATCATAGGTAGGATCTATATCATAGAGGGAAGCTTCGTCATGAATATGACCAAGTATGTTATGAGTGGGATCATTAGAAGGGCCTAGATCTTGATTAGAATGAGAGGTTAATGTTTCCTCATGCTTAGGATAATGCTCTTGACATAGCTCTTGGATTTGAGTGGAAATGGAAGTGGAAGGCTCTAGAAGAGGCTTGGTATGATTTTTATGATCAATAGGTTGTGGACCACATGATGGAGTTGGAAGAATAGGCATGACATTCAAAGTTTTGTTGGTAAGCTCATTAATGGGTGCTTGACATGGGGATGGTCTTTTCCGTGCTAGTAGTCTTTGGAGAAAATCGTTAAAGAGTTCTTTGGTTGATGGATTAGAGCTTGAGAAGTTGGATGGTGGTGTTGGTGTAGGACTAGTGTGCTTTGAGATAGGCATTTTATTAGATGGTGATGGAGGACTAGTAGATGGAATGGTGTATGATTCCAAATTTATGGTGGTATTTCCCTTGTCAATAGCATCATTAAGGTGACCTAAGATTTCAACAAAGTTTTCATCATCACTAGGATCTACAACGTCCTCATCATCACTAAGATCTACAAAGTTCTCATGATCACTAGGAGTAAAGTTTGACCCACCTTGGAGGATATATGGTTTTGGATTATCTTCATGATTAGGTGAAGGGGCTTCTCAAAGTATGACCTTGGGCTTGTGACTAAGATCATTAAGGATTAGGACCATTTTAGCAAGTGCTTAACTAGGATCAGGGTGAAATTGATTTGAATGTGATTATATAAATGTAATATGAAGTGAATGATTTATGCAAATGATTTGATTTAAATGATAATATAGTTTTATTATGAAATGCTAGTGAATGATTATGATAATGAATTTATTATGATAATGAATGATAGTGCAAAACGATAATGTGACGTATGCAAATGATAATACAATGATTTAATGATTTGATGAAATGCATGAATAGAAGAAAGTATTGAATGAATTGATCATTTTAATCAATAGATGAGTAATGTGATTTGAGGTTAAATTTGAGTGTCTACAATTGGAGTTCCGTGTATTTCTCCTGTCTTGATTTCTTAGCTTGGAAAACTTGAGGAAATTTGGAGAAATCGGTTGGTGATTGATCCTTCGATGAGTGGAAGTTGTTGCTTCTTTGATTCAACACACAATTTTGAAAGACACTAGAGTTTATTGGAGTTGATCATATTGTGGTGATGTGGTCTGAGGCTCCAGGCTCACAACAAATGTTCTTGATGAAAAGGGCATGAGATGTGCTTGTGCTTGTGTTGCAGCAAAGCTTGATTTCATACTGGGTGTCTGTGTGAGAGGCTCCCTGGAGGTATAGATTTTCTTGTGTTGCTGTTCAACCATGAAGTTGTGTGCTTGTGCTGGGTGTTTTGACTTAGCACTGAAGGCGGTTACTTTTTTGCTCTGATTGCATGGAGGCTATGAAGTTGATCCTAGTGGTTTGCAACTTTTGAATAACGTGGCTCTCTTATATGCTTGTGCATAACTGTGGTTTTTGGAACTGATCTAAAATGGACCTACTGTTCTTTTCTTACTCGTGTCTTACACTCGCATGGTTCAGATTCATGTCTTTGGCTCTGAAGGTTATGTGTTCTATCATGCATTTTCATGTTTTTTCACTATTCTGGTTAACCGTGATGGTTGTGTGTAGACTCCCGAGTCATCCAGATGAGCAGTGAATATGGAGGTGCATGTGTGTTTTATAAAAATTGTGGTTTTGTAGGTTTTACATGGTTAAGAAAAAATTATGGTTTGTGGAACTGCTGTTCAACTATTTTCTAGACCTTGGCTTCTGGGGTAAGATAGTAGTAGTTCGACATGTCTTAGAGGAGGTGTGATGTCTTCTCTACATGAGAATGTTGGTATGAGTTTCTCTTTCAACATTCTTGTGGTATGTTTGTTGGTTTCCTAGACTATGGTGCTTGAGTTGTGGATGTGACTGGAAAATTGTATCTGTTGCTAATTTGGTGTTTGAGTCATGCTTGTCTGCTTTGACTGTTCTCTTTGATGATCTCAGTTTTGTAGTTTCTAGTGCGATGATATATTTGCAGGTTTTCATTTGGTTGCATCCATGAGCTGTGCAATATTGTGGTATGTCCTTACCTACATGTTTGTTGTGAGACAACTTGGAAGTGGACTTTCAATATCCATGAGGTTGTAACTATGTGTTGCAGATCTGTTAGCTGACCTTGTCTATGGTCACTTGTGCATTGGTGTGGCTATTTTGACATGAGAGGAGGAATGGCATTTGAGTACCTGAATAGTCAGTGATGGGGACCTATAGCATGAGAATCATGATTTAATGGAGAGCTAGATACATTGGCTTGTGTAAGCTTTTGATAGTGATGGTGTGGTCTGCATGATCTGGTGATCTTGGTGCAGTTTGGTGTTGTTGTCCGATGGACATGTTGTTTTGTACATGGAGGTTTTTGGATTAGTAGATGTTTGGTCATGATGCTTGGAGAGCTCAGTGTCATGTTTCAGTGGGAGATTTAGTAGTGACTATGGATTCATCACTTGGTGGTGAATGATCTTCCTTGGTGTTGCAGATGCTATTAGTGCTTGACAGGTGATGTTGGTTTAGAGTTTGTTTGCTTTATGTCATGGTATACTTTTCTTGTGCGTTAGAGTTTTGGCATGTTTCTTTTCTCTTGAGACCATGGATAGTTCACTTGAAGCATGGTATCTCCTAAGAGGGATATGTAAGATCATGGTGTCATGATAAGTTCTTGTTCAACTAGTTTAGAGCTTTGACAGTGGTATGGGGTTTCTCTTTGTTTTGAGTAAATTGGTCATATGTTCGAGGGCTTCATGTTTATTGTAGTGATGTAGTTTGGAGTTAGCATGAGATGACAGGTTGCTGGTGCTCATGGATGAATGGAGAATAAGGTGAGGCTGGAATTATTTTGAGAATTTTTCTATTACAGCTAAAAGTTCGAGTAGCCTGCACCTTAGTTGAATGTGAGTTCAACAAAGACCATGAATGAAATTGCTCTTGGGTAAGTCACAGTGACTTGTATATCTTGGAGGAGCATTTTTTCTTTTCTTCTTGGTCTACTCGGCAATGAGGTTCATTTGAAAGGTATTCACCCATTATATCTTTCAGATGTGTGTTATGCTTTATCTTCCATGGATATGAATCTTGAGTTGTTTTAAAATTCTGGAGGATTCATAATGGAAGATGGACAACATAGTGTATCTCCTTGTTATTTTTGAGGACTGATAGGAGATGGTTATATGGGTGAGTCTGATCTTCTTTGAGGTGCTTACATCCATGGATTTGTTGGATGTTGTTAAGGCCTTTTCCCTTTGGGATGTGAAGAAGATCATTCTTTGCACAATTGGCATTTAGAAATGTATGTAGGAGGATGCTACATGTTTTGATTTGCAGTTTCTCTCTAATTTGGTCTTTTCTTCATGTATGTTTTGTTTTCATATGACTTTAGATGTGAGATGATTTTGTGGAGTCAAGTTGGTTACAGTTTGTGGTCATGTGTTGTCACTTGGGTGATGACACGAAGGTTCCTGTGATTCTTTCTTCAGTCAAATATGGAGGATCTTGGAAGAACTATGGAAGACAATTGAGAGAAAATTTTCTTGCAGTAGGTGGTTGCAGGTGGTGTAGATCAATGTGGATGTTCCTTGGAACTACATGGTTATTCTTTCTATGTACAGGGACTGGTGGACTTAGTATGCTTGGATCACGTGTGATGGTGCTTTGCTTGCATTCATTTGGGCAATACCTTTGCAGTGAGAGTACCTAGATGTGTTTGGTCTTTTGACTAGTTGACACATGGTGCTTGTGTTTGTTGTTGTTGGGCTGGCTATGTGATGGCATGAGTTCACTCATGTTCATACCTCTGAGGTATGGGTGGTTGGATGATTCAGAATGAGCTATGGGTGCCAATTTTCAATCACCTGGGTTTGATCAGTTGGATGGAGGGAAGTCAGTTTTATGGTTGTTGTTCTAGCTGGTTGGTTTTTTCTTGTTTTGGAGATTATTTCTCATTCTAGTGTTCACATTGTGCTTTGCTACTGCTCTGGTGCTTTTTCTACCTAAAGGATCTGATGTTTGTGTTTCAGAGACTGGTGCATATACGCCTTCACTTGTTCTTTTTCCTATTTTGGATGTTTGGAGCTATAGCTTGAGATGGTGGAAATTTTTTTAATGTCATTGTAGGGGTCTTGGTTGGAGCGTGGAAGCATGGTTTTGGTCCTTGTTTGGGTGTTTAAAGGAAGCCTCAAAGTCTTTAACAAGTGGGAGATTGTTGGGAAATTATGCCTGAACATTTTTGGCTTTTCCCTTGAAGAGTTGGTGTTTTCCTTCATGTTCTGGCCTTTACCATGGTGGTCTGGCTTGGTCTTGGTAGTTTTCATTTGGTGGTTACCACCTTATCATGTGCAGTATGGCCACTAGTGGCTTGGCTCAACAGTTACTACCTTATCGCTGGCAGTGTTCCCCCTCACCACGGTGAGACCGCTAGTGGTGGAATCGACGGTTATCGCCATAATGTAGGTGGTGGTTCCTCTCACCGCATTGTCCGCCAATGGTTGGCCTAGTGGTTACCACGACCACCCTGCAGTAGCACAGTGTGACCGCTAGCGATTTTCCAGATTGATACCGCCACACCACAGGGATGGTCCAGAAGGTCAGTGGTAGTGCGGTGGTGATCACGGTCAGCGCAGGCTATTACTGCCATACCGTGGGGTGGCCAGGTGAGCTCAATGGTAGTGAGGTGCAGTCAAAGTTTGGGCTTGGTGATGACTTGGGTGAGTTTGGTTGAGCTCACCACCATAGCATGAGGTGAGACGGATCGGGCAGCGATAGCGAGGTAGATGGCTGGGTGAACTCAGGTGATTTCACTGCCATACCGCAAGGCGACTCGGTCAGGGGCACGGTTGTGCGGTGGAGTCAAGGTGCAAGCCCAGATGGCTTATCACCATACCACAAGGCAAGTTAGCTGAGGCAGTGGTAGCGAGGTAGAAGGCAGGGTGAGCTTGAGTGAGCTCACTACTGTACCACGGTTGGGTCATGTGGGCTCGATGGTAACGCAGTAAGAGCTCAGAACTCGGTTGACTGAGTTGGACCAATTTGACCGAATTTTCAAAGTGATAGATGAATGGAATGGTGACACATGGAAGGTCCTTATGATCTGGTTGGCTGAATGGTTATTTTCTGATGTGTGATTGAGCTGCATTATTATAGCAAGATTGACAGACATGTCTGAGACCGGTTTTAATGTTGCATGACTCGATGCTTGTAGATTAAGTGGTGCACGTTATAAAAAATGGAATGCTTGCAGGTGGATAATTTATTATCCTGATGACCATTGCTGACAGGGATGGGCTAAATAGGTATGCACACGGTATAAGGATCGGGTGTGCAGTTTGATAGAGATGATGAGCTAATAGAGAGAGGTTGAGTGTGTTTGAGCAGTTCAATTGTGAACACTTAGACTCTCGGATCTGTTAAGATGTGAACTTGATAGCCCAAGTGGCTGGGCTGGCCGTGAGGCTGGCAGTGACAATCATTTGTGAGGAGCTGAAGGGAATCTACATAGTATGTCATGAGGACATTGTAACTATGTGAAGATTCTATTTTGTGTTGCCTGTATATCTCTCCAGATGGACAAGATGTAATCTCTTGAAGAGCATAGCTCTGTGTTTGTATTGTAACCATTTTAGTTACTGAATAATACAAGTGAGCCGAATGTTTTGGAGGTGGGGTTTTTTACTTGAAAAGGTTTTCCCCATGTATATCTGTGTGTTCATTGCTTTATCTTTTCATGGTTGTCTGATTCAGTTTCTTGAATCTGTGCTTGTGTTGAATTTGCTATCTTGTTAAGCATTTACTTTTCTCAGAGGATCAATGGGGGATCAATTATGCCTACTTCTTCTTTATGGCATAGTTGTTTATGTCTTTGTTGTTATTTGAATGAAAATCACTAAGGCAATGTTGTCTTAGACGTGTTCTATGATGATAGAGCCGAACTTCGTATCCCCAACATTGATCGACTAACTCTTCTATTTGTGAGTGTGTGTTTTACTAATGTTTGTGCAACAAATGATTTTTCCAAGGTCGGTGGTAGAAACTACTAACATATTTTTTGCAAGATGATCTATCGAAGACCCTTAGTTAGCTTTGCTTTTTGTATTTTTCACACTAATCTAGGTGCACGTAGATTAATTAGAGGGTCAATGAATCTTTTTTGCTATGTTTGGGACCAAATTGTGAATGTATCCAATCCCCTTGTACCTTTCGGTAATCCTGGGTGATGAGAATTCATAATTCATTTTAGTCCATTCTAGTCTACCTAGGAGGTGGTAGTGCATCTAACCTC
This sequence comes from Sequoiadendron giganteum, assembly GCA_007115665.2. Classification (NCBI taxonomy): domain Eukaryota; kingdom Viridiplantae; phylum Streptophyta; class Pinopsida; order Cupressales; family Cupressaceae; genus Sequoiadendron; species Sequoiadendron giganteum. The sequence goes on from CM021105.1 coordinate 535,785,491, forward strand.
TCCCCTTGCACTACGTGCGAGCCTAGGGACCAACCAAAGCATCTAGTATTTCCTTCCTTTAGTGGGACCTACCTAGGATTTCATCACTCAAGGGATGATTTCAACCCCATGTTATCAGTGGGGTATATAAAGGGGGGAGAGCTAAAGCTATACCCCAATCCAATCACATTGTGTCTAGTGAAGCATCAAAGCTAGGGTGATACCTAGATAATACGTGCAAGGTTGGTTTGAGTTTTTAGTACCTCACTAGGGCTCCCAATCCATGCTTGTGATAGGCTAGTGTTCATGGTTGTGACTCATGTACCTAGCGTATATCAAGGACACACGAGATAGCCTGTTTATCCTAGATAGACACAATTTTTTTAGCCATGGCTTGGTGTAGTGTAGGGGATGCGCATCATACCCCAAAGTTACTCACCAAATAATCCCTTTGGTTGAGATAAGAATACTCATGGTGGACTATGATAGTCCTTGAGTGAGAGAGAGAAGGTGATCCCATGGTGTTTGTTGATGACCCTGTTCCACTAGATCTCTAGCTATCCACCTTCGCAAGAAAGGGTGATCTAGAGAACCACCTTGGTATCACAAAGTATTAACCTTGGGGTGTCTCCTCAAGGTGGTGGTCCTACATCAAGTTTGTAAACCTTTTATCACTAATTTTAGGATTGTGTTTCTTGGCATGTCTTCTTGTGTGATACTAGTACTTGTCATCATTTCGAGTTAGTCCAACCTTCTATCTATTATTTTCCATGTTTTTTGTCCTTTTCCATAGTTTTCGCCTACCCTCAGTGGTGAGTTTTCTTCTCATAGGGGTGAACTCCCATTGTGGATAGGTGATATTGTCTTGAATAGGGGTAATTTTGTGTCTCGAGTCTAGTCTAGGTCATCCTTTAGGCTAACTCATCCTCGTCAAGGGTGAATTTTCTTGTGGGTCCCTCCATTAGGAGACCTCATGTTTGCATGTTCCCTTAGAATAGGCAGTGCTGATTCCTTCATAAGAAAGTATGCATCATCCATGCCCATCTATTCTTAGAATAGGTGAACCTATTGTTCACATGGGTGATCTTGTTTTTTGTTCAGGTCTCCCTCATCCGTACATCCCTTAGAATAGGTGAACCTGTTGTCTGTAGGGGTGATCTTGTGTCTCTCCATACTATCCCCATCCATATAGATCAAGACATAGGTAAGCCCATTGACCATTAGATAGGCGTTTCCATTTGTGTCTGCACATCTCAAGAAATAGGTGAACTTGATCCTTAGATAGGAAATTTTATGTCCCATGTTCACCTGTTCCTTTTGGAATCCCAAGATATAGGTGAATTTGAGTCCTATATAGAGGTGATCTTGTGAAAAACAAAGGTGATTTTGTTGACCCCTAGATAGGTGAAACCATCACCTAGAGGGGCGATCTTGCTAGAAAAAGAGGTGTATGTGCTTCACATACAAAACTCCCAAGAGTTAATCCTTTTAACCACTGAAAGCCTATTTTTTTTGAGTCCGTTTTCATGATCAAATTTTTTTAATCATCATCCATCTGCCCATAATCGTCATTTTAGTTCATCCGCATTTTGAAAAATTCATCGAATCCTCAATCCAATCACATAGGTGCATCTTAAGACAACCCTAAATTGCATTTCCATCATCATTTCCTCAATCTAAATCCTTAAGACTTCATTTTAGGGGATTTTTTTATCCAATTGGGCTAGGCAACTAACCCTAATTGTTATCATCTACACTCTCTTGGGATTGTTATCCATCCTAAGTTAGTAATCCCCCATGGCCTTATCAATCTCCTCTCATCATGAGGTAGATTTTGTGCTGTGAGCATCCTATTATCATCAAGTTAATCCCCTGAACCTAGTTTAGAGTCAATTTCATCAATCCAATCTAATCAATCATCCAATATCACCAATCATCTAATCTAGTCAATTTCTCTAATTGGATCCAACCCTACTAATTATCCGAATCATCCGATACAATCCAATCAATAAATCCAACAATTGATCATCTAATCCAATCAATCCTTTAAGTCATCAATTAGGTCATCAGGTAAGTGCATCCTAGAGCTTAGTGTCATCCTAGTCACCTAACTATTTTTCATTTTAATGCTCGTTACCACCCGATTGCAAGCAAAGAAACTCATAGAACGATAATAGTCCCAAGGTACTTAGCCTCAAATCCCCCAAGATCAACCCACCAATGGTGGCTCATCGCAATCTAACATTGAGGTCCACACTCAATCTCCTCTTGATGAAAGCGTGGTTAACCAACCCAAGCTTACAATTGACGAATACCTCAACAATCCCACCAATCTACAAATGATGAATCATCTTCTAGATGAGAGTGGAGACAAGATATTTTCCACCTTAATCATGAAAGGTATCAAACCACCACTAAAATTTTACTTATTCAAATATGTCAACATTACACCTCTTGCACCTCTTGTGTAGCATGATCCTCAAAATTCTCAGAGTGATCCGGGCAATTCATGCATCCCCTAAGGTCTGCCTCAAGAGGGTTGGTATCAACCAGGATTTGGCAATGATGTTCTTTATTAGGTGATACCTCCTGTGCCATCCCCTTGGGTTCCAATTTTGGTATGGTGCATCACCTGATCCTAACAATCCATAGGGCCTTAATCCCAACAATCCACTTGGTCTTGGTATGCATCAAGGTACACCCAATCCACAAGGCACAAACATCCCACAAGGTTCAACCCCCATACCATCCACACCACCTCTTCCACTGAACATATCAGGTTCACTTCCAAGGAATGCTGGGGGAAATGATTATAACCCTTTAACTATGCCAGCTCCACCTCTTGGTCCTACACCCACATCCAACTCACCTCCACCTCCATTTACACCTGTTGATGGTGAAAATGACACAAACAACATTTAAACATAATATCTCTACTTTATTTCTCCTGAAAAAGAAAGACAACATATAGTAGCCTAACTCCCAAGGTCCTGGTAGCTGGTTCTGAACTATCTGGTATCACTCAATCGGTCCATGCAACTATAATATTCAAGGGGCCTTTGCTAGTAATAAGGAATGCAAGCAATGACTTATTCATTAATTTTTTTTAATGAAAATGGGGTTTTTAAGTAAAATAAAAAAATAGATCAGAGCATACATTAGTAAAACATGAATAAAACTTATCTAGTATCTGAACATATATCTTCAACAAAAAATGTTCTTCCAACAGGTCAAGAAAACCATAGCATGATGCACTTTACAGAATAGTCCATACTATTGCATGCATCTAAGGTGCTTATTTTAACATCACAATCACACATAATAAATATTTCAAAGATAGAAGAACACACTCTCATTCATTGGCAAGACCATCAATCAAAAGACTTCAATAAATTCAATTCATAGATAATCTAAAACAATCTTTAAATTTGGTTTGTTCTAATGATTTTCATCACACAAGAAACACTCATGCTTCAACATAGTCACTGGCATATAGATAGACTATAATTCATCAACCTTATCCAATAAAACTCAATTCCAACTCCATATTGCATGAAAACCTATAATTATATTCAACTGTAAATAAAGTAACAATGTATCTCTGTAAAAACTATGAAAAATTCTATCTCCTACTATCAGGTGGCTAATCTTATTCTCATCAGCCGATCCTTACAATATGATACCTCATAGGTATTTATAGATATACAAAAATATGAAGTCCTTTCTATCTTAGGTCAATCCACTTTTTTAGGGATTAAAGTCATCTTGGAAACTCAGTTAAACTAGAAGAAAATAATAGAGAGGAGAAAATAAAGTCATGCGCCCAAAAACTGCTAGTTATGCATGCAAAGGAGAAAAAGAAAACCATGCATGCATGAGGTTATCCATTGTGCATGCAAAGCCTACTCTGTAATGTATTCATTATAATTGGAGAATACTTGTTGAAGCATGTCTAAATCCGGCCCATCAACCCAACTATCTTCAAACTTGATCCTCTCTAATTCCGCAGCAGTAAATCCTCTCATGTCCTTTAGCTTTGTTAACTCCCTCTTAGCTGCCCTTATCTCTTCCTTAATATCCATTAACCAATCTAACAACAAATCTTCTCTATCATCTCCTTTTTTCATGACCTCTTTAAACCTATGATCCCATTTCTCCTTTATTTGGATCAAAGGTAGGCCCTCTTTTATTGGTATATTAATATTTGCTATGACAACAATAACTGCTTCCAACTCTTCAAACTATTCATTTAGATCCATGATATAATCTTGAACTTCACTTTTATGCTTGTATAAAAAGTCAGACCTAAACCGAAGTATACTAGAAGTATTTTCCAAGAAATCTTTATTGTCCTCTTCAAGTATTGACTGTTCTAGAAGAGTGGATTTTGACAATTTGCCAACATCCTTCAACCTCTGACTATATCCTCTGTATTCCTCCTCCTGTTCTCCCAATAATTTGATATACTGTTTCACTTCCTTTATTGGCTCCTCCATCATTTTGTGGACCTCAAAATTGTTGTCCAACACCTCATTTATTTCCTGATTTATCTTATCAGTCCACCTATCCAACATCTCTTCCTTACTCCTTACCTGTACCAAATCATCCACCTCTTTCTTACTAGGAAAAATTAGTGTTTCAATGGTGGAAATTTGTTGTGACCTCGGAGTAGAAACACTTTTCAAGAAAGAATGTAATTGGTCTAACTGAGCCTTAAGCTCATCCTTTCTTTGCTTGTCTTTCATCATTCTAGATTTAGTGGATGAAGCTACCACATCTATTAAATTCATTTGCTAATCTCTAGTGGGTCTCCCCAAGTTAACAGTGCCCAAATGGTAATCAGTCAATTGCATGTATCCTACATCCTTGTCCATCATTGGTATGGCACATTCAGCAACAATTTCTCCTCTGTCAGTGAGCCTAGTGGAGTGTAGGATTTTGGCCTTCTTCTTGGGCCTTTCCTTTTCAATTTCTTTCATCATATCGTCCCAATTAAGAGGCTGTAAAGGTGTCACTAATCTCTTTTGAAGATCCAATTTTAACCAAGTGAGAGCACCTGGAGTAGTGGTCATTATAGTTGAAGAAGAAGCCATAGTAGTAGTAGAAGGTGGTTGCACATTTACTTGAGGTTGAGAATCAACCCCTTGTATCTCTTGTTGTTCTTGCTCCACATTTCTCTGAGCAATATTTTCAGCTTCCTCCCTATCCTTTTGTTCTTGTGTCCTCTTCTCTTCTTCTCCAGTTCCTAGTTTCTCTCTTCCTCTAATGCCCTCAATCTATCTGCATCTTCCTTTTCCTTTTGTTGCTTAATTTTCTCCTCAACATCCTTTTCCTTTTGCACTCGTTTTTCTTCCTCTTTCTCTTTATAAGCCTCTTCAGCAAGGTTCAACTTGTCCACAATAACTTCTCTTTCTCTTCGTTGCTTTGCCTTTTCTTCCTCTAAATCATGATTTTTTTGTATTAACTCCAGCTTATCATTTTATTCTTTGATCCTGAGCTCTTGCTCCTTTTGCCTTTGTTTCTTTTCTATTTCATCAGCTCTTCATTTGGCTTCTACCTATTGTTGCTATAGTAAGGCATCAACTTGTGCCTTAGCATCAATTGCCTTTTTCTTCTCTATGGCCTTTGCATGTGCTTGAGCATTCGAGGCTTTCTTTGCCTCCTCAAATAGGGCCCATTGATCTTCCTCAGTCAAAATATGCTCTATTTCCTCCTCTAAAGGCATCTTTTCTTGTGCATCTTTCTCTGATAAGGTCTCATAAGAGTTTGTTTCCTCCTCATGGATATCCTTCTCTTTCTCTTTTCCCTTTAATTCTTTAGCTATAGCATGAAGAGTTCCTTCAGGCATATCTCCGCTTAGTTTCTTTGTAAGAGGGACTTGAGCAGATGAATCACCTACTGTTGATGTGAAAACCACCAGTCTTGTTTGGGAATCCCCCTCTTGTACTCTAGGTGACTTTTGGGTAGAGGCTTCAAGCTCGATCTCTTCAATGTCGGGAGGGAAGAATTCCAAGGGCTCCTTGGAAGGCAACTTCCTCTTGATTCTTTTGTATCCCTTCCCCTTCTTAGGAGCGAATGCCTAAGGAGTTTTGGTTCTTAGGACAACCCAATGAATACTTCTATCCAAAACTGGCCTCCCTATTTGTTTTATGTCAATGGTCTCCTCACCATCCCAGTCCACTGGATCCAATCTTTTGGTGCCAATATTTAAAGCCTCATATGATGAATCTAATACAACTCCATCATCTACTAATGTATAAGGGATGTCATCTTTGATCCCAAATTCTACCATGAGTGAGATGGGTAACCTTTCATAATTTCTTTTCCTGAGGTCATACTCATCTTGAAGATCACTCTAGAAATCCTTTAACAAGTTGAAATGGTTATCAAAAACTGAAGGCAACAAAGCATTCATTTTCTTCCTTGGGTCCAAGTACTTCCAAGCTATGTTAAAACCTAGTTTCAAATGTATCAATTCACTACAAACTACCTCATCTCCCACAAGATGTTGGTAGCTATATTCACCCAATTGCATGGGAAACTTATGACACCTTGTTTTGTGCTTCAATCCAAATTGGGCATTGACCCCCAGAGCTTGATATACAAATTCCATTAGAACCATCCTATTACTGCAACATCTTGAAATTAAGTGGGGATGACCTTCAAATCCAGCCAGTCTGAAATAAGTGAACTTGGGGTACTAGATATACCAACATCCCCATTCTGTGATAAAGGCCATAACTTCTTGGCTCAATCTATATCCTGCATTGCCATTAAGCTATTTAATGATTATATAAAATAATGCATCATTAACCCTTCTAAATTGTGTTTCAGATACTTGTAGAGATAGCTGATCATAATGATCCCATACTTTCCTTTGCCCATCAGCTTCTCCCAATATTCCCACTCTATTCAAACCTGGAAAGATACCTCCTCTAGCTGTTGCATAGACAACATAAGAAGTCAAAAAGAAGCTCTTGGTTTCCCTTATCCTAGTTAACTAGTCATGAAAAGCATCAAAGACAATCATTGGCCAATAAAACTGTTGGGTGCCATTAGATATTGTCTGAATAAAGGGAAACATCCACTCCTTGAAATGAAATGCATCCCTCTTCGCAAAGACTCTAGACAATATCATTATTAGGTCTGATACTTCTTTGTAGAATTTTGTCCTCTTTGGTTGATCATGAAGCTTGGTTAGAGACTTCTTCTCTATTCTCAACCATTTCTTGTTCAAGTGAGCTTTATTGGCTTCCTTGTGTTTGTTGTATCTCTCTAAAGCTTCTACCTCCTTCAACTATACCAGGTTCTTTGGATCTGGGACACTAAACATGTGTTGAAACATTTGAGTAGTTAAATAAATAATAACATTGTCCTTTGAATCCATACACTACTTAGTGGATGAATTGTAAGCTCTTGATACTGTCATAATCAACTCTGGGCACTAGATAGACAGAGAAAATAAGGTGATTTTAGCCAAGCTAGACTCAACTATTCTTTTAGTTCTTCCTGTTATATCCTCAGCAAATGTTTCCAAATAGAACTCCCTAAAATTGTATGAGCCTAGGTTGGTGTCAGTTATATCAGACGAATCCGATTCCACTTTGCTTGTAGTGACAACCGGACCCCTATGATTATACCTCAAAGTATAAGGTAGATGCTCCAACTTGATCTTCTTAGGCTTAGTTGCTGCCTTTGATGTTTTTGTAGGTCGATTCCTTTGGGAGGCTTCTCTTGATACTCCTGACATTCTTTAGCTTTCCTACAACAAAACCTCTAATTATATCCTTGAATAAACATCACAAAATATACTTTAAAACCTTACCCTTTATATAGATAGCGGAGGCGGACCCAAGCATACAAACATTCTAAACAATCTCTTTTAAAATACTATTGGGCTCGGAGCAAAAAAATTGTTATTAAGATTATAGTAATAACAAGCGGGACCAGAGTCAGAATTGGAATGGTAACTGGAATTGGAACCAGAATGGAAATTGATTTGGTTTTACTCAGATTTTTTAATATCATATTCAGTTTCGGTTCCACTTTTGACTAGGTTATAGTCATTTTGAAATAATTCTTCTGACTATAAGCGGATTCAGAGACGGGATGAAAAATGGAATTCATACTTGTTGGAAAACATAGTTCAAGGTCTAGATTGATTCTGATCCTACTTCCGACTATAATGACCATGACGTCATAAATGATTTTAATAGTTTGATAAATAACTTCATGATTTAAGGACTAGGTCATATCAAAAACAAAAAGGGGCTTAAACATAACCTAATAAGACCATCCCCATGTGACTGAGAGATGACTGTACCTTTTAGAACATCATATTTAAATTAAAAAAAATGAACACATAAATGCGTCAAAACCCTAAACTAAAAACCCTCGATATATAAAAACTAGGGCACAAATTTAACCCTGTTTAAATTAACCAGACCGAATGCACAATAGACTCCTAAATAACAACGAAAATTTATCAAACCCTACTCACTATAACTGTAATTAACCTATGCAATTAAAAAATACTAGGGCACCACGATTCAGTCATGACTAAAACATGAAAACGACAACATTGAAAACAAAGAAAGTAGATATACAAGGAAAAAAAGAAGACAAGAAATCCAAAAAAACAAAGAAAGAAACCAGAAACACACGAACTTACTGAGATTCATGAATTTTCAAACTTTCCCAAAGCCAATCAATCCAAAACAAACAAAATGGAAAACATGAAATCAAAAAGAAGAACAAGAATAGAAAACCCTACCTTGAATGCAAATAAAAAGGTTTACTTCCTGAAGCAATTTGCGTGCAACTGTCTCTCTTTCAATCGATTCACTCACACAAAAGATTCAGTGCAACTCTGGTTCACTCTTCAATCTCTTAACAATAATGGTTAAATCTACATGTTAATCCCTAATTAAGGTAAAAACTCAGAGTTTTACGTATGCATGATGCCTATCATTAATGCAATAAATGCAGTAGAGCAGAGTTAGAACTGCAGAAGGAACTGATACATTACTACTATGGGACTTCAGTAAAGTCAATGACCAAGAAACGGAGGGAGCAGAATCAAAATGAAAACTATTTCGGAAAGTTGTTTAACTTTCCAACTTGGTTCCCATTCCAAGTCTAGTTCTACCAACACAGAATAAAGAGAAAGAAAACATCAAAATAAAACAAAAAGATTGAAACAAGAAAACTTAACATACAAAACCTAATTTAAAACAAAATACCAAAAAGCGGAGGCGGAGGCGTGATGGAATTTGATTTTGAAACTTTGAATAAATTCGGACCTAACTTCCACTCTGGCTCTGGCTCCGATAAAGACAAAATAAAAAGGTCCAAAGAAAGACTATCGAGACGGGAATCAAAACAAGTTTTGAAAGAAGTTCCCAAAACCGGATTCGGTTCTGGCTCCGGTTCCAACAGAACAAACCAAAGAAAAACAAAGTGTTTGAAAAGAAAGACTCCAAACTTTGTTTGAAAAACAACCAAGGATAAAAACAAAAATGGGGACCCATTTTGACCAAGGCAAAAGATGGGGTGGTTATGCAAGGCATAAAAAATGGCGACTTGGATGGGAAAATGGTTTACCCATTTTCAAGATACCCAAAGAAAATTTCAGTCACCCTAAAACTACTTGGTTTATAAAGCATGCTAATTTGAATAAGATTAGATATATTTAGAATAAAGTTGAGCTGGAATCTCAGATGTATGTGCTCATGAACTATTTCTGAATCTAAGTGTGCATAATTCTTTTTATAAATACTTTCTCTGCTCTTGAACAACTATACCTACGATTCAAGCTACATAGGTTGAGTCCTTCAACTATCATGCAATAAAATCTTGGGTATTGCTCTGCTGCTAGATAGGTGTCCATAGCCCTGACAGAGATACCTCTAGTTCTTTCAAAGCATTGCTCTACTGCTAGCAAAGCGTCCATAGCCCTGATAGAGATACTTGATTAACCACTTGATATTGAGGTTTCCTTTTCTTTCTTTCTTTTCATTATCATTTTTTTACTCAAGCTTCATTTGTGGAAATATTTTATGCACCTTCCTCAATACTCAGACACAATGGATCTAAAATGTGGGTTGAGAACTACAATGGATTTCATGATAGTCTTGGAATCAGATTTTTCACTTGAATCAAAGGTAGAACCATCCTAAAATAGATAGGCATTTACTTAGGGAGATGTTTTTCTAATTTGGTGACAAATTTTTGATCATAATTCATGAGATATTCACAATGTATCTTTTATCCTTAATAACTTTTCAAACTGAGATTAGAATGATCATAAAACATGAGTTTCAAAATGAAATCCTTTTCAATGATGATGATGAAAACACCTAAACCAATTTCTCTCCTAGTACCAATAACATACTTTGAATAAAAAACCCTTGTCTTGAGATGAACAAAATGAAGATCTCCAACGAAACAAGACAACACAAAAAAAAGAAAAAAAAAGAAAAAGAAAAAGAACAAAACAAAACACAATAAAAACAAAAAAATAAAAACATAAACTAAAAACAAAAACTTAATTACATATGGTACAGTATAATAATTTTTTTTTAAAACATCAAACCTTTATGCACCGAAATAGTGCTTAAGAAACTGACCATTAACTGGTAATGGAACAGGCTCTCCTATTAAGGTACTTTAATGAAAAGAATTCTTGCCTAGTATCTCAGCCCCTTGATATGGACCTAACCAGAGTCTATCAAAATTCTGGTGATCTCCTTTATTTTCTCTAGCTTTATCCCATATTAACACAAGATCTGATATCCTATAGGCTTTTATCTTGGCTCTTTTGGAAAACCAACGTTTGACGACAACCTGATGCTTAGAGAATTGCTGCAAAGCAACATCCCTTTGCTCTTCCATGTTAAGAAAATTAAGTAATCTAACCTCAATCCTATCATCCTTGGTATAAAATTCCTGCATGAAATTAAGAATAGGTATGTGTAAATGGATTGGTAAGATAGGGTCTTGGCCATAGACTAACTTAAAAGGTGAATTTCCTAGAGCTGCTTTGATTCGGGTTTCATCTGCCCATAAGGAAAATCTCAACTGGGTGTGCTAGTCTCTAGGATTGTTTTCTAGTAATTTTCTTATCACTTTCAACAAGTTTTTATTAGTGGACTCAGCCACTCCATTTCCCTGAGGGTAGTAATTAGATGAATACTTCAAAATAATTTTATGCTCATATGCCCATTGAATGAATTTAGTAGAAGAAAAAGCAGGGCCATTATCACATACCAGAGAAAATGGAACTCCAAATCTGGTTGTGATGTTCTCAGTCAAAAACTTGATGACCACCTCAGTGGTGCTATTCTTACAGGGCTGGGCCTCATTCCAACATGTACAATAGTTAGTTGTAGTCAAGATGAATTTATGTCTTGCAGAAGAATTGGGATTAATAACACCTACGAAATCCAAAGCCCATTGAGCAACCGACCTTACCTAATACACTGGTTGCAAAGGCATTGCAGGATTTATTTCCCTAGGTGCAGAAGTTTGGCATACATGATGGGTTTTGGTATGTCGGTGTGCATCCTAAAATACATAAGGCCAATAATAGCCTGATCTAAGAATCTGATGGACCAAAGCATCCGCAGAACCATGTCCTATTCCATTTCTTCCGTGGAACTTAGAAATAACATGCTTGGCCTCTTGTTGATCTAAACAACACAAGTAGATCCCTTGAAAATTCTTTCTGTAGAGGGATCCCCCTTTAAGCATGTAGTGAGCACTCTTCATGCTCAATGCTCTCCTCTGAGTAGCATTCATTCCTTCTGGACATTTGTTATTAAGGAGGAATAAAATCACGTCTGTGTACTAGGGATCCTTAGTAAATGAGTGAATGGTGTACTGCTGACAAGTGATATTTTTGTCCACCTCTGCCATTGCTTTTGATAAACCTTTCCCTCGAACAAGCTTCATCAGATGCATCTCTAAGTAAAATTCTTGCAGAATTTCCATCCACTTTCCTCTTTGTTCTCCTAATTCACTATGCATCAGAAGATACTTCACAACTGGATCTAGAACTATTGCCATTACTTGACTTCGAAGAAATTAATGTTTTAACTTCTTTACCACTCGTACTAATGTGAAGGCTTGTTTTTCCAGTGGTGGGTATCTTACTTCTGCATTTTTAAATGGAGAGATCATAAATGCAATAAGTCTTTCTTCTCCCTCTCCTCTTCATTGTGTTAACACTGCTGCACATGAATGGTCAGATGCAAAAGAATAGATATAAAAAGGCTTTAAATAATCTGGGCTTGTCAAAATAGGTGCCTTAGATATAGACTATTTGATCTATGAGAAAGAAGATTTAGCCTCATCACTCCACTAAATATTTGCCTCTTTCTTCATCATTTCATTTAGAGGTTTGACAGTCTCTGCAAACCCTATTATAAAATTTCTAAAAAAAATGATCCTACCGAAGAAGGATCTCCTTTCTTTCTTGCTGCCTGGCCTTGTCAATTTCAAGATGGCCTCCACTCAATCAGGGTCTACGAATATCCCTTCTTCTGATATGATGTGACCCAGGAGTTTCCCTTCAGACACTCCAAGCACACACTTCTTTGGATTGAGAGAGACACCATAACTTATACATTTCTTGAGAACCTTTTCCAAATCAACAACATGGTCTTCTGTATTCTTAGAAAAGATTGTTAAATCATCTACATAAATTATTATACACTTTCCTATCAAATATTTGAAAGCTATGTCCATTTCCCTTTGAAAGGTTTCTCCAACATTGATAAGACTGAATGCCATCCTCCGATAGGGAAATGTGCCCCATTTGGTGGTGAAAGCTATCTTCATTCTATCCTCATGACTGACAAGAACCTGATTGTAACCAGAATAGCCATCTAAAAATTTCATCATTTGAGATCCATTAAGCTTTTGTAATACTTCATCTAGAGAGTGCAATAGGTAATTATCTTTCTCAGAGGCTTTCTTTAGATTCCTGAAATCAACACATAATCTGATCTCACAATTCTTTTTGCGTACACAAACTAGATTTGCCACCCAGGTAGAATGTCTAATAGGAAAGATTATCCTTGCAGATAGGAGCTTTTGCACCTCTTTTTGGATCAGGGGCTCAATTAAAGCAGTGATCAGGCATTGTTTTTGATGAAAGGGCTTGGATTTTGGCTTGAGAGGTATGGTATGTGTGATCACTGAAGTGTCAAAGGTTTTTAAATCATCATAACTCCAAGCAATGGATGCAATGTTTTTCTCCAAAACCTTAACTATCCGGTCCTTAATTTCTTGAGGACAAATCTTTCCTATGAGAACATTCCTCTCAAGGCTTGAGTGAGTCAGACTTAAACATTCATATTTCCCTCCTTCACTCTCTATGGGCACCCTTTGACGAGCCCATGGGCCAGAATCAAATATTATTTCCAAAGCTACCATCCCTTTTGGAATGCTATTAATTTTCAAATCCAATATCCCTTCTTCACTCTTTTTCTCAGGATCCCAATCTCCCTGATCTCTTTCAGATTCATCTATTATTTTCCCTTGAAAAAAATCAGAACTTGCCAAAAAGGCTAATATATGTTGATCATCATCAAATACCTAAAAAATTTCATACATTATCAAGAACTGCTGGCACTGAAATTAGTTCAACTGAAAATCTCTTTAGATCAGAATCTTGCATGGGTTCCAATGTGCTAGCAGTAATAACAAGTGCATCTGTAATTCGATTAGCTTCTCTAGGGATCAAATTAATACTAAAAGCATCAAAGTCTTCAATTAAATTCCAAACTCTGTTTATGTACGCAACCAGTATTTTGTTATGACATGTATATTGGCTACATAATTATTTTACAATCACTTCAGAATCCCCCATAACTATGAGAGCAATAACCTTCTTTTTATGAGAAAACATAAGGCCTCGAGCAAGTGCTTCATACTCAACCACGTTGTTTGTACAACCAAACTGAAATCTGTAAGATGCAAAGTAAGTTTTCCCTTTTGGGTTGGTTAGTTCAATCGCTGCTCCACTTCCTACTTTAGATTTGAAACCATCAAATTTAAGAGTCCACAATTGGTCTTTGGCTGGGAGTTCTTTCTTTTTAGGGGTACTAAGGGATGAATTACTTGGAATGTGTGGTGGCTCAAACTTTTTCTAGTCATTAGAAATTGATTTGGGACAAAGCTCACTTGAAGATTTTTTTATGTTTTCAACTTGCTCAAAAATCAATTCATGAACAACTTCTTGGGTTAAATTGCAATCCAAATCATCTTTCATTAATGCCTTGGGCATTGGAAATGTATCTAGGGTAGGTGTATTAAATAGGAATTGAGACACCTCAACTTATTCTTGAAGTTTAGAGCTCAAAACCTGAGTCTGCTTTGCTGGTGAGGAATCTTCCTCTTGAGAAAGGCTAGTCCTGGCGAGAATGGTGGCATCCTTGACTTTAAAAGAAAACTCATTGACAGGGATTTGGGGTTCCTCTTGACATATTTGTTGAGGCTAGTCTACATGAGAAGATATCTAGGCATGATCAGCATGTTAACTCCGAATGATTGTGATAATGAATCCTACACCAATTAGGGAGTAACAAACTACTCAAATCAATTTCTTTTCCTAACACTAGCTTATCTTGTTGCAATTTCCTTATTAAAACTTTCTGGTTGATGCCGACCATTGGGTCAGCATGTTCTAGGGGCAATGTATCTCTAGGATTAAGTACAGAGAGAGTAAGGACTTCCTCCTATTTGTAAACTCCTATCTCAGTCTCAAAATATGATACTTCATTTGAAGCATCATATTTTGTAATCATATGTTTGAGTCTTGGTTCACTTTCAATCCTTATCTGTGTTGCAACCTCCACATCAACCTCAAGGAACTCCCTCAAAATGTCCTCATCAATCACAGGTCATCCCTCAACAACCTAAAATTCCATCACAACCTCCTTAATGACAACCACCATATTACTAACAACCCCCTCAATATTCAATTTTTTTGACACATTCCCAACCATCCTCCCAAAAAATCCCTAGCAACCTTGATGCCCAATACCTGTATCATCCTCAAATAAATTATCATTTGCAAGAAACTACATCCAATTCCAATCCCAATTATTATTACTACACTCCACAACAGTCTCAACAACAATTGTCCTATGCACAAGAATATCAACAAAAACCATCCCAGACTAATCCCCAACAGTCACAACAACATCCTTATTACCAACAATCCATTCCAAAACAACCCCCGTATGTTTCCCATCAATAACCCATCTACAACTACCAATCCTATTCATATTATTATCAACATCTACCATCAGATCAATAGGGTGCCTCCTCCTCATATTACCAAGCTCCATCGCCATATCAACAAGCCTACACTAACCTTCCATCCATGTATCCCAATCAATATCAGAAAACTTGTTCATATCCACCTCCACCATCGCATGATCAAATCATTCTTACTCCATCATCATCCTATCAATAGTATCCCCCTACAATCCATTCAATCAAGCAAGTTCCTGCTCTTCAACACCTGTCAATAAGGAGTGGGAAGAGGTGAAAGCCGCATTAAAGGACTTGCAAGCAGACACATCCAAAAAGTACTTTAAGTTTGACAAGATTTTCCCTTATCCTTTTGATCCCTCCATCTCGCTTTTCCCCTTTCCTAAGCATTTTGAAATGCCAAAGTTTGATAAATACAAAGGAAAGGGTGACCCAAGAACCCACTTGTAGAAATTTTACAATCTCCCACGTTTATTCCCTAGGAGTCTAATGGGGATAACCCTAGATTGGTTCATGGGTCTTGAAAACGGGTCACTATCTTCTTTCGTAGATTTGTCAGAAAAAATTGTGGTTTAGTTCTCCTTCAACTTGGAGAAGGACGTAGATACCTTAGATTTGTTGAAAGAGAAACAACATGAGGGAGAAACCTTCACAAGCTATCTACAAAGATGGTGTGCCCTGGCTAGTCGACTAAAATCCCATCTCAGTGAGAAGGACATAGTGGCCATATTTTGTTGCAAATTCCCATCCTTCAATGACACATAATATTAATCTTCACTGTGTTACCACATTTTTAGAAGTCATTGAGAAGGGAACCACCATTGAGAGGGCCCTCATCGGTAAGGGACAAGTCAAAATATTTAACTCATATAAAGATAACTCATCAGGTGATAGATCTTGCTACTGGAATAAGAATAAGAATATTGTCAATGATGGTGTCATTGATACCAATCATGTCTAGGTAGCCAAAACCTCACAAAGATCACAATATGTATCTAATAAAAAATCGGCTCCAAACATCATATCTGTGTCACATGGTGCACCTTGTCCTCCCCAACAGTCTAATCAAAAAAATCAAGGGAACAATAAACATTCATTCACCCCTTTGGGAGAACTCTTAAGTGCCATTTTTAATTGGTTGCTTCAAGTGAGCTATCCAATTTTCTATCCCATGAGGAAGCCCTTTGACGAGTCAAAACCAAAGCCTTCTTGGTATATGGAATATGAGTATTGTGACTTCCACAAAATCAAGGGTAATTCCACTAATAAGTGTCATGGTCTTAAAACATATATACAAGATCTCATAGATCAAGGTGATATAGTAGTGGATGTGAATCAGGTAGCATTGTCCAATGCTCAACTACAAATATATTGAAATGCTTTCCCCAAGCAAAATCAAGGTGCCAACACTTCTGATGCTAATCTCAGACCTAGAAATAACAACAACCAAGGTAACAACACTAACAATATTCATTAGATATAAGAATGTACCCTATAACTATGATGACATAGTTATGTGTGCTAGTTAGGTAGAGCCACACGTGGTCATGATCCATGTTAAAGGAAAAGACTTTCAATATGCTGTTACTACGTGTCACACCCGCATATATGTTCCTAGACCTTCCATGTCATCCCAACGAACTCTTGTGAGCTCCTAATATAATATTCTTGATCATCTTGGAAAGACTCCTGCTCAGATATCCATTTTGGATTTGCTTAAGTCTTCCCCCATTCATCAATAAATCATCACCAAAGCTCTCCAGGATACCCACGTTCCTAATGATATAGATCCTACCCAATTCCAAGCCTTAGTAGGACATTTGTCATCCACATATCAGCTAGGATTTAGTCAAAATGATATACCATCAATCAATTCAAACCATAACAATCCCCTCCCCATCGAAGTTATTGTAGCCCACCATAAAGTGAGGTCTTAATAGATAATGGCTCTGCCTTCAACCTCTGTATGTTAAATTTCATAAAAAAGGTAGGGTATACCCAAGTTGACTTGAATAATTAGGTTATCACTATCAAAGCCTATGACAATGTAGAAAGGGATTCTGAGGGCATTATTTGTCTTTCTATTCAAGTTGGCCCCATTGTAAAGTACACCACATGCCATGTCCTTGATTTGGACGTCCCATAAAATATTCTCCTCAGTCACCCATGGATTCATTCCATGCAAGCCATTCCCTCCACTTTCCATCAGTAGCTGAAATTTCTTTATAATGGGATGAAGGTAACCATTTATGCTGATCCTCAACCCTTTGAATATTGTCATGCTCTCAAAGCCTCCTTCCCTCACTCTCGATATTTCCTAGGAGTTGAAGTAGGAGAACCTTGGGCATCATCGTCCAATCCATCTCACAATCCATCATCCAACACAACATCCACCACATCTGCATCCACCATCACCGAAGTCCAAATCATTGATAAGGGCTATAGAGAATATGAAATGTGTACTACACTCAACATGGAAACAATGCCACCATCTTAGTTAACATCAAAGGAAGAGGAAAATACTAAAACCCTCACCTCTAAGAACATGGGTTTGACAAAATTCCGTGATTTGGGTACACTTCAAGATCAAATGGAATATGAAATCCGCCAATGGGTCTATAGAGAGGAACTAGAGCCATCACCTCCCTTTGTAGGATATTTCCAAGAGGTCTATACCCATTCATCGAGGCTGGCCAATTTTTTTTTTATCAAGGGGGAGGTCTTGGGATAGAAGAGCAAGGAAGACTACAACTTATTGACACACCCTTGCAACCAAAAAGTGTAGGCCTAGGCTATGACAAAAAATAGAAGGGTCCTGTATCATCCTCTAGTACCTCAAATAATGTTAATAGGATGACGATCTTGTCAAGGAAATACCGGAAGAGGAAATAATCATAATCTTGTATGATGACATAGATCTCCCATCCCTCTTTGATTTCATATCAATCTTTACGAAGAACCTTTCCCTCTGCCACCCCGACCTGATTTATTGGGACTTACAAGGTAGCCAACCTATTGAAACCTATCCTTTAGTGGAAAATTACGTGCATCACATGGGATTGGGGGAATATGAACACCCTAACTACAAAAATATAAAGAAGCAAAATAAAAAGGGGTCATTTAGTGAAAACCTCTTCGAGACACTTCCTTACTTATCAAAAAAAAAAGAAAAGGTGTATTTGATAGTGAAAACCTCAATGAGGTGCTGGAGGATGGGGATATTCATCTTCCCATTGTAGGAGATCACTTGTCTAAAACAATCTTCCATACTGATTGAAGAGCCATAAGAGGTCAATTTGAGAACAAAAGAAGACCCCAAAATCACTTACGTAGCAAAATCATTGTTAGAGGAAGATCATTCCACCATTTCCAGCTTGCTTAAGGAAGGAATCATCAACTTCAGATGGACCTATTTAGATATTCCATGACTAGATCCCAAACTAGTTGTACACCATTTGGACATTCATCTAGATGCCAAACTTGTTAAGAAAAATCTCAAAAAAATGCATCCCCAAGTGGCTTTTCTTGTCAAGAAAGAATTGGAGAAACTGTTAGAGGATGGGTTCATAAGACCTATTGATTATTCTAATTGGATCTCCAACATAGTACCTATTGCCAAACCAAATGAGAATATCAAAATCTATGCAAATTTTTGGGATCTCAATAAAGCTTTCCCAAAAAACAATTTCCCTCTTCTAAACATCAATATCTTGGTAGATCTTATACTAGGGCATGAGATGTTATCTCTCATGGATGGATTTTTCTAGCTATAAAAAAATAAAAATCACACCAGAAGATCAACATAAAACTGCCTTCACTACCCCTTGGGACACCTTCTTCTATAATGTCATGCCCTTTGGTTTGAAAAATGTAGGGGCAACTTATCAATGTGCTATGAATGTTATCTTTCGTGACCTCATCCATATCATCATGGAAGATTATGTTGATGACTTAATGGGGAAATCCAGGATCAAAGAAGAGCATCTCACAATCATGAAGAAAATCTTTGAGCGGTTAGAGCAGTACAAGCTACATCTAAATCTGAAGAAGTGTGTGTTCGGGGTCACATCTGGAAAGTTATTGGGATTCATAGTCTCTAGAAGGGGTATAGAAGTGGATCCAACAAAGGTCAAAGCAATAATAGAAATTACCCCGCCACATAATCTCAAGCAATTAGGGATCCTTCAAGGAAAGTTACAGTCCATCAGATGCTTTATAGCCCAACTTGCTGACAAGTGTCAATCATTCACCCATCTGCTACATAAATACATCACTTTCAAGTGGGATCTAGAGTGTGAACAAGGCTTTGATAGGATTAAGGAGTACTTAGCTCACCCTCTTATTCTAATTCCCCCCATTCCAGGAAAACCACTTTTTTATACATCTCGGCTACATCCATTGCATTGGGGGACTTACTAGCACAACATGATGAGTTCACCAAGGAACGTTCTATCTATTACAAAAGCCAAATTGTTTTGGGTTATGAGCTCAATTATTCCTATATGGAAATTTTTTGTTTGGTAGCGGTCTTCAATTCACAAAAGCTTCATCATTACATGCTTAGTCGTCTCATCAACCTAATATCAAAAGTGGACCCACTTAAGTACTTGTTATCCTAAACTTCTTTGAATGGCCACATGGCCAAGTGGGTTATGTTACTAAGTGAGTTCAACATAGAGTATGTGGACCGAAAAAAAATCAAGGGATAGGTGATAACGTATCAGTTGTCTGACGCTCCTTTGGTCGACGCATATCCATTCTTAGTTGAGTTTCTTAATGAAGGGGTCCTTACGGTCACATAAACAGATATATGGATGCTTTACTTTGATGGGTCATATATGCATAATGGATCTGGTGCAGGTGTTCTATTCGTCACTCCTCAAGGTGACTACATTCCAAAGTCTTTAAGATTATCCTTTCCATGAACCAACAATATTGCTAAGTATGAAGCTTCAATTACGAGCCTCAGAATCACCATCTAATGGAACATCACCCATCTTTGAGTCTTTGATGATTCCCAACTCATTATCAAATAGGTCAATGATGAGTTTAAAATAAAAGCTGATTAATTTTTTTCATACAAACACATGGTGGATGACTTAAAAAATTATTTCACCTACATCCTATTTGAACAGATTCCTAGAGTCCAGAACAAAGCTGTAGATGCATTGGGTATGATTGGTTCCTTTATCAACATGCCCAAAGATTGAATAGATTGTGAATTTCTTGTTGAGAAAATAATAATCCTGACATATGATGTCTCTGATAATGAGATGGTGTTTGATATCATAAACCCAGATTCACCCTAGTACCATGAAATTTATACCTACCTCCATGATAATATCCTTCCACCTAACCTTAACGGCAACCAATGGAAATCATTAATCCAACACTCATCCCAATACATGATTATGGGAGATACACTTTATTTTCGAGGGTATGATGATACTCTCCTTCGATGTCTCAAAAAATTGTAATCTCATATTGCATTAAACGATGTGCATAGTGGTGTTTGTGGGTCCCATTCTAATGGCATGGCCTTAGAAAAAATATTCTCAGAGCTGGATATTGTTGGCCCACTATGGAAGATGATGTCTATGAGTTCATGAAGAAATTTATTCCTTGTCAACAACATGCAAACTTAATCTATGCTCTTGCACAGGACTTGTAACCCATCATAGCACCATGGCCCTTTTATCAATGGGGTTTTGACTTGATCGGTAATATTTACCTGCCATCCTCTGATGGCCATACTTTCATTATTGCAGCCACTGAATACTTTACCAAATGGGTGGAAGCAATTGCACTCTCAAATTATAGGTATTTAGATATCAAAATTCATCCTCTTCCATATTATCTATAGATATGGAATCTCTTGCACCATCATCACAAATAGTGGAAATCCATTAAAAAACCAACATATGAAGTTCTTTTGTGAGACCCACCACATCCAACATCATTGTTCCACCAACTATTACCCTTAGGGTAATGGCCAAGCCGAAGAAACCAACAAAAACTTGATCAAAATTATCAAAAAGGTGGTCAATAATACTGGTCAAGATTGGCATCTCCATCTCCATCCCGCCCTTTGGGAATACCATACATCCATTCATACTCCCACTGGTGCCACCCTATGCTCTCTTGTATATGGTGCCAATGTAATCTTGCTGATCGAAGTCAAGATCCTATCACTTCGACTCTCTCTGAAGAATCTCATCAACGATGAAGATGCTCGGGTTGCACACTTAAGTCATCTTGAACTCCTAGATGAAAAATGTATCAAAGCCTACAATCACTTTCAAGAATATCAACATAATCTTAGGAGGAACTACAACAAGAAGGTTAATCCTTGTCAGTTCAACATTGGCAATTTGGTCCTAAATGAAAACCAACATACCTAAAGAGACAGGGAAAAGAAAGGAAAGTTTGAACCAAACTCGTTGGGTCCCGATGTTGTTATATAAAAATATAGTTTTGGGGCATATAGGCTTGTAAAACTTGAAGGAGATCCCTTGGAGGATCCTATCAATATTATGCACCTAAAGAGGTTCTATACCCGAGTCAGCTGGGTTATCCTACCTAGAAAAATAAAAAAAAGCAGAAAATACAAAAAAATCAAAAAAGTCAAAAAAACTCCAAAAATAGTGAAACAATCTATCGTATGGTGAAAACCACCCTTGGTGGCACCTTAGATAAGTAAATTTGGTGAAAAATTGGAAATGAGCACCGTTTGTAGAGGGCTTTATCATTATCTACCTTGTGTCCTAGTTACTTTATGCTTCCATCCATCCTATCTTCTTAGCCTATCCTTACATCCTATCGTACCTATCCTCCCCTCAACATCCTGTCTATCCATATTTTGTTATATTTTGATTGAGAATTGGATGATTCAAATCATCTATTTAGAATACTAAGATTTTATCTTAAATCTTGAGCTTTTCGTCATTGTATATCCATGTCATTTCATTGGTCTTGCGTCCTCATCTAGGATCCTCCATCGCGTCGGTCATCATTAGGTCCCATCTCGTATTTCATCTATTTTATCAAAATACGTTTCCCCTACACTTTCACGTAGGCAAGGCTAATCATTTGATGAGCCCTCGGGGTATTTCTCCATTTGGTCTTCATCATCCAATGAGGTCTCCATTGTCCTCTTTCCACTTTTAACCATAGTCACTCATCAATATTTTATCGAACTATGAGGGATTTGTGCTTTCATGTAGGCAAGGCTAATCTTTGATCAACCCCCAAGCTCCTAGGTCTATAGGGTGTGTTTTGGTGTCGTGCCATATCGTCAAGTATGTGCCTATTCTGCTAGTACCTAATACAAAGGTCACTAGTATCATGAGGTTCAATCAGTTTCGAGTATCTCGAGTCATGTCGATCACCTAATCTATCCGCCATCTTTGGTCTTAATAGGATGTATCCTTCCTAAATTAGACTGAATCAATCCCATCAATCTACCAATCCTATGGAAAAATACGTTTGAAATTTATTGTGATGTTTTGATGCTTTTGACATTTTTTTTATCATTTGAGCTTCCTATTATACTTTGTTAGGGTCACCATGATACATCATATCATGGTGTGCTTTGAGAAGTAGACATAGGGACATATCTTGATCTTTTATTTATTCTTGTCTTCTTGGATGTCCCATGTAGTACCCACCAAGATCCTTGGGGTTTTGTATTATGCTGGGGCATCCTTTGTGTTTGTGGTTATCCCCACATCAGGCCCGACCAAAACCCCTATGGTTTTGGGGTGTTGGGATAATCTCCTTATTTTTTGTGCTTATTTGATGCATTGGACACTAATTGGCCTTGGTTCCTCATTCCTTGGCGTATCGTATCCCATGCTATAATAAAAATTAGTGTTCCTAATATGGAAAAATGGCATTAGATTTGCATTTCATTTATCTTCCCATTGCATTTCATTTCCCCCATCTATTTCCTTCCCCTAGCCTATGGTTAGTGATTTTGGTTGTGCAAATATTTTCCTCCCACCTATTTTTCCCAATAGGATTCCTATGGTTTTGACAGGTGCAATCTCACACCCATAATAATTCATCTTGTTATGTGATACATTTCCACACCCATCATTGCTCACCTAATTGCATTTGCATTATCATTTTCATCCTCTTAAGTTGTTTAGATTAATATAGTTTTTTTATTATAATCATCTCAATTCCATTTCATTTCATTTTCATTTTATTGCATTATCATTTTCACTCATCATCTTAAGTTGTTTAGATTAATATAGAATTTTTATTCTAAGCATCTTAAGTCCGTTTAATTTCATTATCATTTCATTGCATTATCATTTTTATTATCATCTTAAGCTATTTAGATTAATATAGATTTGTTATTCTACGCATCTTAAGTCCATTTCATTTCATTATCATTTCATTGCATTATCATTTTCATAATCATCTTAAGTTGTTTAGATTAATGTTGATTCATTATCTTAAGCATTTTAAGATTGTTGCATGTCATCTCATTACCATTTGCATTATCATTTTCCGTTGTTTAGAGTTATTATTCTAAACATTTTCATTCATTTCATTATATACATTGAATTACATCACATTCATTACATCTATCCATATCATGATCCCACATACATACATTATATATTTTCATCCATTACATACATTCCCATGCCTTTCATCCATACATAATTAATCATCACATTACCATCCATACATTATTCATTAGCCATACATGATTAATTATCATATCATAAATCATAAATCATATGCATACATCATATAATAATCATAATAACATCACCAACTGCATCACATACCATTAGTAATATGCCCTTAACACACATTTAAAAAAACTTAAATCATGTCACATCATATCCTTCATCCACATAGACATAGAAATAAATCACCATAACCATACACATGAGCATAATAAATATCCACCATATCACATAATAACCACACATGATCACATCAATATCCATCATTTATCATATATATATCAAAAAATAATATAGTATCCATCAAGTCCATCATAGTCCATAACGAAAGATAATAAATGTCGAACACAAAAGTCCATAAAAAGTCCATGATAAAACATAATGATAAGGTCCATCTGCGAAGTCCATGAACATCCATGCAATAACAATACAAGTGCAAAGCACTAATCAAATACAAAGACTACATCTCCTGAATGAATAAAGAATAAAGAATCAATGAATTAATGAATAAATAAATCTTTGAGTGGAAAGAATCTATAGCCTCTATGTCTATGTAACCCTATCCACTATATGGGTCATGTCCCTCATCCTCCTCTCCTCACTAACCCACTGCTCTTGACATCTGTGGGACTTCTTGAATGTATGATGGCACTCTCCATGCTGTGTCTAGAACCTCTCTAAAATAGGTGCTCATGTAATAATTTGGCTCTATCCTCATATCAGCCTCCCCTACCACCTGTACCCTAGCCAGGTCCCTCTCAATATTGTATTTGTCTCATAACCTATTGATATATCACCTCTCTCTCCCATGCCTCCTATGCCAACTGCATCTGGTCTACCTATGTAGGTAGCTGGACTATCCTCTATATCCTTGCATCTCACTCCCTCTGGAGTGCCTGCACTTGTGCCTTTTCTGCCTATTCCCCCTCCATCAACCCTCCTGCATCTCCCATGACCTCCTCTACATAGTCCACTCTGTCTCTAGCCTCATCTCTCTCCTTCTTGGCCTCATCCCTCTCCCTCCTGGCCCCATCCCTCTCTACTTGCATCTCCTGTACCCTCCTTGATAACTCATTTGCTAGGGTCCTGTAATCCCTCTCTCCATCCCTCTCTACAATCTACAACCCCTCCAAATCACCTTGCAGTCAGTCCACCTCCATCTGCATCCTATTGTGATCTACCTTGGACTCCTAAAATATAAGTTGTACTATGCCTAGCCTAGTTAGGGTTCCTATCAATAGTACATCAAGATCCTCTGGTGGTAGTGGTACATATGGCATGATCACAAATGGATCCACCTCTAGGGAATCAACATCCATGGTCTACTCCTTCCCCCTACCTCTTACATCTCCACATAATTATCTCCTCCCCTCCTCTACCTCCCCCCTCTCCTCCTCCTCCTTTGGGGCTTCACCAACTCTCTCTCATCATCTGATTTGAATCCCAATCCCCCTACAATCAGGTGCACTGTCATCCTCCTCCTTGGCCCTCTCTCTGCACACCATGTAGAGTACTATACTATAGTACTTGCATCCTCTGGTCCTCCCCTCCATGGGTACTATGTCATCTATACCCCATCCCACATCTGCCAAGAAAATCCACTATGATATACTCTCCCCACAATGCTTCTGACTCTCAAGTGATTTGCCCCAATCTTTGCGGTCCCATAGGAATATCCTGCTCTATCCCAAACTATCTGGTGACCCTTCTTGGTTTGTAAAACTCCATAATAAAGGGATCCCGATTGACTAAATAGAAGAATGAGAAGAAGTAACCCCTATATCTCCTGTCATCATCCCTCCACCCCTGGAAGCACCGTACTAGGTACGACCTCTAAGTGATATCCTCCACCCCCAAGTTATCTAACCTCTGCCACCATTCCTCCAAATCCCCCACATCCTGGTAATGTAGCCTCCACCCATGCTCCACCCCCCATGAGTATGCTACAAATAGTGTCTCATCCCGTGCCCCGATAATAAGAATATCTAGTCTAGCAACATTGATATGCTCCTAGGCCGATACCTGAAACAAAGTCACATGTGTAATACTCAATGCTCATATATAGTAGATGACATGCATATATCTATACAATTGGGCTAATACACATGCTCCCCATGCAAAATCCCCCTCTCATCTCTCCACTATGTGTCTCACAACCTCAATCACCTTGAGGCTGCAGAACTGTCCGCTCCTGGTTGGTAACAAAATCACACTAATAAAGCTAAAGCTACATAGGTATAATGGCAGAGCTAGCATCTCCAACCCCAAATAGGAATCCAAATCCAACTCCCTCCCCTAAATAGGTAGCTCAACTAGTCCAAATATACTTGGTAGGATGCTGTCCACTGCTTGGTTGCGAGTCCAACTAACCAAGTGCCCTCAGATGGGCAATTGTAGAATCCTCCACACATCCTCTAGAGTCACTATTATCTCCTTTGTCTAGAGATGGAAGGTCAAAGTTTCAAAGCTCCATCTATCCATCAAGGTGGTTAGTAATCCTATGTGCTTTGATGTAGGGATATCCCAACATGTGTATCAGTCCCACCTGTGCTAATGATCCACGATCATGGGCATTCATCGTCCTCACTATCACCTCTAACACCACCGAGTATTGCTCACGTGTCCTCAACCTCTCAAAGTTGTGCATCCATGCCGACCACTCTATCAATTTCATAACATTTCATTTCTTTTCCTACCTTTTTACCCCTACCCTAGTTTGGTGAGTTCACCTTTGTGTAAGTCGAGTTCATCCATTTCCCATCCCAATGCATTTTCCTGTCCAACTAGCATATTCACCCCTCTTTTATCTTTTTGCGAGTTTTCCTATTTGTCACACGACCTCACCCCTTCCTTGTCTAGGCATGAATTCACTTGTTTTATCCCTAGAGGTGAATTCATATTCGCCCCCTTTCCCCCATGGGTGACTTAGAAATCGCCCATGTGTCTTTCCACCCCAGTGGGAAAATTCACATTTGTCTATTTCCCTAATAGGAAAATTCACATCTGCATGTTTCCCATTTTGGCGAATTCGCATTCACCTTTTTCAATTTTGGGCAATTTTGTATTCACCCTTTCCCTTTCACTCTCGCCCCTGCGTAGCGTATGATCGCCCTTTTTTGTGGAGAGGTGATTTCAAAATTTCTCCTCCCCCAACATGCTCACCCCTACATTGCATGAATTCACCTCTTTCTTTGGCAATCCCCTTGGATGGGAAAATTTTCCTTTTATAAAGGATGAATCCACCCTTCCATGGCGCGACCATACCCAAATCTACCTAACCCAACAATTAAAAATGCACTTAAAATCCAAATCAAATTCACAAAGCGGGCTCCAAGGACTACCTGGTGGGGTACCACACACTCATAGTCCTACTACTGCACCTCTTCACCTCGGTGGATCAACTTGTCGTCCATGAATACCTCATCACCACTTGACTCATGAACCATCCTAGTCAGTCTTTATTGTCTCTCTCTTGTCTAGTCAGCTACCAAGTGTCCAAATGAGAATTAGGTGAATAGTAATTTTTCAAATTTACTATTTATGTAATTTTCATTTTTGACCCTAATTAGCCTTTTAATTTTTGGGTAAATTTTACCCTTTAATGAACCCTTAATTAATTCATTTTCACCATTTCTTCCGAGGGCTTCCATTCACACCTTGTTTATCCTTTTTCCTCCGTTCAAAAGTCATTCTTCATGGTTTTTCATGCTCTATCACGTGATTCCCTCTATTTCTTTCATATCCATCCTCTCGAGGGGGCATACCCTACCATTTTCCTCCATATTTCCTTCCTATCCATTCTTCCACGATATTAGGGTATCATCTAACATTCTTTTCGTTTATCGAGTCATCTGTGTTTTATTTTTCTTCGAAACACTGTTATTCTAATAATATTTGGAAGAGGGAAAAAATGTACACCTGAATTCAACCATCCCCATATGGTCTAATTCACCCTTGTATTCTTCCATCCCGCATCCTTCATCCATATTAATTAAATAAATTCTTATTTGATTAAATATTTATTTCCACTCTAATGTTCCCTAGGGTATTTAATAAATCAATTAAACACTTTACCCCTTTCATCTCTAAATGAAATAAATACCCCTATTTATTTAATTTAGTCACTTTAGCTTTTATGAATTAAATTAATTTTTGATTCATTTTCCTCTCTCCTTATGTCACATCCTCCATAATTATCTCTAATCTAGATCAATATAATTAATCTATGATTAGGATGTGCACACCCCTAATTATCATTAGGGTCACATCCTCGATAATCTCCCACTTGTCTCTAATCCTTCATTAGCTTGCTTAATCCTACATTTGCACAACCTTAATCACCTAATTATTGTTATCTAATCCCCATGCCATTTATGGAATATGCCCTAAGTCTACCAACATTAAATTCTTTCTCCATTTGGAGAAGGAAACCCCTTCCCTATGTGAATTTTTAATTCACGTTTATTTATCCAATGCATTTTAGGGAATTTTAAATTCCTTCTCCCATCTCCATGAGGATTTTTGAAGAATTTTTAATTCTTCAAATGTCCTCTCATACATATGTGGACAAGGACCTCCTTTATGAGGAGATCTTGTCCCTTTCCAAGGTACACAAAATTACCTCCATGTCATATACATCTCATCCCTTCCTTTCCACCTCATCTACCACATGCCAAGATGTGAGGGCTTGTGAGTTTTCAACTCACCCTGGCCCTTAATATTTGCCATCATGGATTAATCTAGAACCTCCATTGCTTTAGATGCACTTCCCCTAAAAATTATGGAAATGTCTCCATTTGCAACAATACAACTTTGATCTCTCAAGCACTCACGCTTAGAAATCAAGCACTTAGAAATTTTCATGCCATCCACCATTGTTGCAGCCACCTTTGAGCTCTCATCTTGCATCCATTACACTACCCATTTGCATCATTAGAATCATCATCACTTCATGATCATTTAGAGCTAGGATTTTAGCCATTTTTCCACCAAGGAGCCCAAATTGCAAGCATTTAAAGGGCCAACCAGGATTATCAATCTAAGCAAGGTAAAAGGTTTCAATTTCATTTGTGTTATGCTTAGATTCAACTAGGCCTAATCCGAGTGTTTGTTTCTATTCTTTATTTTGGATTTCATTCAATTTTTTTTGCATTTTTAGGGATAGAAACATTTGCACACAACTAGAATAAATCTTTTAAGGTCTGATAAAGGTGGTGAATTCACATAAAATTAATTTGAGGAATCATGTGAAGAACATGGGATAAAGAGGCATCTATCTATTGTAAGAACTTAACAAAATAGAGTAGTGAAAAAATAAATAGAACTATTCAAGAGATGGTAAGAACAATGTTGAATGAAGCCAAGTTGCCTAATGTATATTGGAAAGAAGCAACCCATACTACTGTCTATATTATTAATAAAGGAAAAATAAGGCTGGATAACACCAATACCCCTTATGAGCTATGGTATGGAAGATAAAAAATGATCAAGTACTTCATAATTTTTGGAAGCATATTTTACATCAAAAGAGATGAAGAAGGTTTAGGAAAATTTGACTCAAGATCTGATGAAGGAAAATTTATTAGATATTCAACAAGGAAAAAAGATTACAAGTGATACAATAAAAGGTCGAGGAAGATAGTTGAGATTGAAAATGTTAGGTTTGATGAAGAATCACATCAAATCACACAGGAGAAAGAATATTGTTCGTCAGATGATCCAACCTACTTAGAAAAAGAAGATGAAATTGAAGAATATGAAGAAACAAAAGAAAATATCACCAAGACTCCTACCAAGTATGTTTAGAGGAATCATTTAGAAGATCAGATAATCGGAGATAAGAATGAAGGAGTATAGACTGGAAGGATATTTGCAAGGACAAATGAACAAGTAAAATTTGCTTTATTTTCAAGAATATAACCTAAAAATTCTATTGGTGCTAGCAAGGATGAAGGATGGATACAAGAAATAGTAGAACTAAATCAAATAGAGAAAAATCATACTTGGGAATTGGTGCCAAGACTTGTAGACAAAATATTATAGGGACAAAATGGGTATTCTAAAATAAACTAAATAAAGATGGAGAAATAGTGAGAAATAAAGCAAGACTGGTATGCAAAGGCTATTCACAAGTAGAAGGGATTGAATTCGAGGATAAATTTTCTTTGGTGGCAAGAATGGAGGCACTCAAAATGTTTCTTGTATTTTTTGTTCACAAGGACTTCAAGGTATATCAAATGGATGTTAATATGTTTTCTTGAATGGCGACTTAGAGGAAGAAGTTTACCTAGAGAAGCCTGATGGTTTTTAGCTACCAGGAGATCCAAACATGGTATACTTTCTTAAGAAAAATTTATATGGCCCCAAACAAGCTCCTAGGAATTAGTATGCAACGTTGGACAAGTGATTATTCTAGCAAGGCTTCAAGAAAGGTACCACAAATGTAAATATTTACATCAAAGTTGAGGGTCAAAAAATTCTAATAGTTGTTGTATATGTTAATAATATAATATTTGGTGGCAATGATGAAATGTGTAAGAAATTTATAGAAGAAATGTAGAAGGAATTTGAATAGTCTATGATAGGTGAGTTGTCATTCTTTATTTGACTCCAAATTTCTCAATAAGAAGATGGTTTTTTTCATCTCTCAAGAATAATATGTGAATGAAACGTTGAAGAAGTTTGGTATGGAATATTTTAAACTAGTGAGTACTCCCATGGTAATAGGTTGTCATTTGAGAAAAGATGATGAGTCATCTAAGGCTAATCAGAATCTGTATAGGTCTATGATTGGGGGCCTACTATACTTAAAAAAATCAAGGCCTAATATCATGCAAGTCATATACTTGGTTGCAAGGTTTGAAGCTAACCCAAGATAAAATCATGTGAAGGCAGTCAAGAGAATTTTTAGATATTTGAAGAACACTTTGGATTATGGGTTATGTTATCAAAAGGGTGATGATTTTTACTCAAATTCATATACTAATGTTGATTGTGATGGAAGTGTTGATGATAGAAGAAGCACAATGGTGGAGATTTATTTTTGGGAGACAAATTGCTCTCATGGTTTATCAAGGAGTAGGATTCAGTGTCCTTATGAACAAAAAAAATAGAGTATATTGCTGCAACATACTACTGCACTCAAGTTTGTGGATGAAGTGAACATTGAAGGGTATCAAGGTTTTGTATGATGAGCCCATTCTTATTTCATGTGACAATACACGTTCCATCAATATTTCAAAGAATCTAGTGATGCATTGTAGAACCAAGCACATATATATCGGATATCACTTCTTAACAGAGAATGTTGCAAATCAAGAAGTTGGAGTGGAATATGTACCTACAAAGGATCAGGATGTAGAAATATTTACAAAGGCACGCCAAAGGACACATTTGGATATGCTAGACATAAGTTAGGGATTTTTCCCCCTTCTTCTAACTATATGCGTAGTTGGTGCATTTGTCTAGGGGGAGCAATTCAAGACATATTTTTATCCTTGTATTGATGAGGGCTACCTCTTAGGGGGAGAAGGTAGAAAGAATTTGAGAAGGATTGTAAGATCTGTATAGATAGAGGGAGCTTGTATGCTGTTGTAGGCTCAAAGGAAGACCACTAGCCCTTTTCCCTTGATATCAAAGTGGGAGAAATTACATATTTGGTCAATGTTTCCATCAATACCAAAGGGGGAGATTGTTGCATGTGTTGTCATTGATGTCAGTAGTGTGGTATTTTGGAAGGTTTCATGTGATAGATTTTGTTGTAGGTGTTGTGGAATGTTGTAATATGAAGAAAAAGACATGGTGATGAATGCCATCAACATGTTGTATATAGTTATACCATATTTGTTGCTCACGAATAGGTGAATGCTGATATATGGAAGTGTATGATAATATGATGAAGTTGTGGTTTCTTGTTTTCTTGCTGATATTGTTGTCTATGAGAGTGAATTTTTTATTCTCTATCTTTTGCTGTAAATCATTGACTGAAATATGAAAGAAAGTATGAAAGGTTTTCATGTAATTAATGGCTCAAGAAGTTGTACTGAATAATCTTGAGAAAATACTCTACATTCCTCCACATTTTAAGATATAGCCTTGTTGTTTGGAAGTTAGATAGAGAGATATGTGAAATATGTATGTTCCTTTTTTTAGAAAATAAAAGTTTCCACAAAAGTTTTTTGAGCTATTAGAGTGAATTTTGTGGTATTGCAATCAAGAATGATCCGAGGAATTATTTTTATTTCTCCAAATTTCAATGTATGGTATTATAGTTTATAGGATGAATTAAAATTTTCTATATGTTCTCTCATTTCAAGTTTCAAGTGTTGAGGTGTACCACAAGTATGGTTTTCAATGTTCTATCTCAAGAATTTGGGTTCTTTGGGTTTGTAAGAGATAATGGATTCAATGTATGTTTGCTTGTGCTAACATATTGTAGTGAGAAGTTGTAAAAGGTGTGTATAAGAATGTTTTTGAATAAAATGTAATACTTGTAATGAAATCCATGCATTTTTACCTTGTCTCTCCGGTACCGCTTACAGTCTAGAGGTAATTCTTTGAACAATAAGTGTTTTTTGGGCCAACCTTGTGTGTTAAGTTGTTTGCACTAGGTGTTTAGAAGTATGTGCTAGAATGGGGACATGTGGTAAGATAAAATAGTTCCTACTTATATCCTAGTTTGGATCGCATTTGATTCCCTCTTATTGTGGATATTTTAAATTTGAATTATTATGGTTGTTTCAAATTTCATGTCATACGTTTCATTTTAGCTAACAAGGAGAACTTTTTAAAAGATTTTGGAGGACATAAATGGAAGATCAAGTTTTTTGCAAGGTGAATGAGAATGTGAGTAAGTATGCAAAGAATTATATGAAGTGTGTTGAAGGAAGCGAGCTTAATGTAATAGTATATGTGTAAGTAATGAAATGTGTTAAAGGTAGTGAGCCAAATGTAGTAGTATATGTGTAAGTTTAAGGAAGTGTGATGAAGGGAGTGAGCCAAAGGCAATAGAGTTTTTTGAAGTGTTGTGGTGGTGATTAGTTAGAAATTTTTTCAAGTATGTTGTACTGAGGTTGTTGTCTCCATTTTCAAGTGTTGTTTTAGGGAGTTCTAGATTCCTTTTCGTTGCAACCCATAAAACCTATTCTAAATCTTGTCTTATCTGTGAGGTTGAATTTAGATAGTAGCTCCAAGAAACATACTCAATGTAGTTTTTACCTTATAGGTTTTTCCACATAAATTAGGTGTTGTGGTTGTGTGTTGTTCTTTTGAATTGCATTTGCTACTTTATCTATTTAAGGTAGTAAGAAGTTATGATTGATAAAGTTGAATTGAATAAATTATAGGATTAACTAATTCACCCCCCTCTTAGTATATCATTGTGTTCTAGAAATATTTTCCAAAGGTTCTTTTTTGTACCCCTCTAAAGGGTTGTTAACATCAGTTGAGGTAGTACCTTATTTATTGTGAGTACTTTTAGGCTCTTTGAGTACCATATCAGTTGATTCATACCCAAGTACATGGTGTCCTATGTGGTCTTTCAACTGAATGGGTTCCATGATGCCTTGTTCATGAGCCCCATGTCCTCTACCTTTATATCCCATATACTTACACAAATTATTTTCTTTTGGATATCTATTGAATTCTAGAAGAGGTAGCGACTCATCATTTCTTTAAATAACTATGATGAAATGTCCTTGCTAAGATATTATTTATCTAGGAGCCCCCATTTAATAAGGATTTTGAAGGTCTCTTCAAGTTCCAATTTTAAAACCTTGGGCTAACCATGGGACTGAGGTGAGACGAGGAGTTTTTCTACATAGAAGGAGTCATCTATTCCATACTCTCCATATCTCTTGTTAGTAATGTTGATCTTGATCTTAGGAGTAGGTTGTGAGGTGGATTTTTTTTTAATGTAGGTGGGTCGATGTAGGATGTGGATGTGGATGTGGCATCATTAGTTGGAGAATGGTGTGAGTGATTATAATTACCTTTCAAAAATTTACAGTATTGAAATACTTGTGGATTAACTAGAATGGTGACTTTACTATCATTATAGGAAAATTTGATGCATTAATGGTAGGTGGTCAAGATGGCTTGCATGGCGTGAATCCATGATCAAGAAAGGATAATATTGTAGGGAAGATCAAGATCCAATATTTGAGATATGCTCTCCATGATAGTGAGTTTGACTTAGACAATATTTTAATGGTATCTTTAGATTCTCTTTCAACATCATCATAAGAATTAATAGTTATTTTGTTTTGGGGGTCAATAACATATTCAGAATAACCCAATTTCTTTATTAATTTTAGTGTATATATATTAAGGTCAAGTCCACAATCTATTAGGAATATTCTAATGGTGTGCTTATGGATCATTCCTTCAATGTGGATGATTTTGTTATGTGGAGTGTCAGTGTATAAATATTTATTGATGAAAGTGAGTTGATGCATGGAGGAGAGGTGTCCAACTATGGCTGGGAATTGATTAATGTTAATGTCACTAGGTACACAAGACTCTTGAAGAGCTTTATCTAAGGCCTCTTCATGGATAAGAAAGGTACAAAGTAACTCCAAGATAGAAAGTTGGGATAGAGTCTTACCAAGATGGTCTAAGATGTTATATTTGGTGGATGTGGTAGGAGATGAAGAAGAGGGTTCTCCTTGTATTGTCACTTGTCCCCTTTAGGTAGAAATGACATAGTTAGCTGCTTTGATGGTGGCGATATTGACATGTTCATGGGATTATTCTATGTGTCTGATGATTGGATCATGGGATGGGGTTTGAATGGTGTTGGTGTAGGTATATGATATTGCATTATAGGATTAAGAATATTTCCCTTCATTATGTGATGGAAAGGGTTGTGTGTAAATTCCTAGTTTCTTATTAGGAGAGTTATGAGATTGACCTTCTATATATATCTCTCATTTATCAATAAGATCTTATATATGATTCTTGAATTTCATGCATTTATAGATAAGGTTACCCTTAACCCTATGGTATTCACAATATTTTTTATTCTTATACCATGTGAGCTTAGGTTGAATTTCATCAAATGGTTTGGTCATGGGAAATTTTATAAGATTAGCTTAGGAAATTAAATGAAATACAACTTCAATTGGCTCACCCAAAGGGGTGTACTTGCACTTGGTCTGATTATTCTATCTAGGCTTTCCTTGGGGGATGGTGATAGTATTGGAGACATTTTTTTTAGTTGGGGTACGTTTTGATCAATAGATGATGTGGGCTATATATTTTGTACATGTTTGTTGTCAATTACACCATCATTAACATTTTTTTAAAATTTTGACCAAAATATAGATTTATCATTGGGTTGGTTATTGTTGTCCTTTTGGTCCTTATAAATTTGAACTAGTCCCTTAGCAATCAAGGCCTTTTTAATGGTTAATACTTTATCAATAATTTCATCAAAAGTGCTAACACATTACAATTGTGCTAATACCTATTTCTATGTTTAGGCTTTGGACGAAGATTTTTAACCATTTTTTTTAGGCATATGTAAGGGGAATTGACTAGCTAAATGTCTCCAATGTTGAAGGAAGGTGGAAAAACTTTCCCTATGCTTTTTAGTGTTACATAGATTAATCAATGTGACTTCATGTTCAATATTAAATGAAAAATGGGCCACAAACCTTTTGGCTAAATTTGTGAAGGTGGTGATTGAACTAAGAGGAAGATGCGTAAACCATTCCAAGGCTTGTCCCCCAAGGCTTCTAGGGAATAATATCATAAGATACACATATCTGTAGGCCACTTCTTGACATGTTATGTATAATTCCTCAATATGTTCCATGGGATCACCCTTACCCTTAAATTTGTCAAATTTGGGGAATCCATAATTATTAGGGAAGGGGATGGATAATATAGACATTCAAAATGATAAGGAAATATATCCTCAAACTTATAAGTCTTCTTAGGTTGACCCATTTGAATCCCTTGGGTCACATTCTTCACTTTTTTAAATTCTTGGGTGAGATCGATG
Organism: Sequoiadendron giganteum; assembly: GCA_007115665.2. Classification (NCBI taxonomy): domain Eukaryota; kingdom Viridiplantae; phylum Streptophyta; class Pinopsida; order Cupressales; family Cupressaceae; genus Sequoiadendron; species Sequoiadendron giganteum. Next base: position 535,821,461 of record CM021105.1, read on the forward strand.
TTGGTGGATGGAGGGGTGTTTGTGTGTTGATAATTATTTTGGGGTTTATAGAGGGGTTTTGAAGGATGATTTTGGTTAGAATTATTTGGGGGTTGAAAGGTATTTATGATGTGCTGATTAGTGTGTTGGTGTGTAGATACATGGGATACTTGTGGTTAGATGAAATTAGCATTGGTTGATGTAGCGAGGTGTTGAGTATGTATGGTAGGATTGGTGGATAGGTAAGTGGTATTGGTGGTTGTGTGTAGGTGAAATTACTTAATCTAAAAATGCAAAACAAAAGAGAATGCAGACAAGGAAAAAAAAGAAATACCTCAATGATTAGCCTAGTTAAACTTGAACAAAATAAAAGAAATATAATGTTTTACCTTGTCCAAGTTGATGAGTTGGTTGGACTTGTTGATAGTTTGATTTGTGTGCTAATTTTGATGGAAAATATCATAAAACCTAGTTCTAAATGATTGTGAGAAGGTGGGGAATGTAATGATGAAAGTGGGTATTGCAATGGATACTCAATATGGATGCAAAGGGTGCTACAAAAATGGTGATTTTCGATGCTTGAATGTAGGAAGGCTTGTGTGCTTGTGTGAATTATTTGAAGATTGAGTGATTGTGTGTGTGTTGCAAATGAGGGAAAATTCCTCTAATTTTATGGGAAGTGCCACTAAACAATGGAGGGTCAGGATGAAGCCACCATAGACAAGATGAAGGGCCAGGGTGAGTTGAAGACTTAGAAGCCCTCACATCTTGACATGTGGTGGGTGAGGTGTCAAAAGGGATATGAGGTGGATGTAATTTATGGTACCTTGGGATTAGGACAAGATCTCCTTATAAAGGAGGTCCTTTTCCCAATGTGGGTGATAAGACATTTAAGGAATTAAAAATTCCTTAAAAGCCCTAGAGAGATTAAATGTGAATTTAAAATTCATATTGGGAAAAGGTTGCCTTATCCAAAACAAGAAAGAAATTAATAAAAGGTTGAATTGGGGGGTATTCCATAAATGGAATAGGGATTAGGTTGACCTAATTAAGTGATTAGGTTGTGCAAACAAGGGATTAGATTAATTAATGACAAATTAAGGGCAAGTGGAGGGTTATGGAGGATGTGACACTAATACTAATTAGGGGTGTGCACATCCTAATCATAGGTTACTTTAATTAAAATCGATTAGAGGAGAATTATAGAGGATGGGAAAGGGGGATAAAGGATAAGGTATTTAATTATTTAATTGAATACCTTAAGAACATTATAAAAGGGGAAATATTAATTAAATAATAAATTATTTAATTAACACAAAGGAGGGATGTGGGATAGAGGAATAAAAGGGGATGAATTTGACGATATGGGGGTGGTCAAATTTTGATGTCTACATTTTTCCCCTCTTCAAAATATTGTTAGAATAATAGTGTTTCCAAGAAAAATAAAATATAGATGACTCAATAGAAGAATGGACTAGAAAGTGATGCTCCTGTGCAAGAAAATTTTTGTAGGATGTCTAATCATAGAAAATGAAGGGAAATGCCTCCGTGTTGTAGGAAAATGGACAAGAAAAAGGAACGAAGGAAATGACAGGATATGCCCCCTCAAGAGGCGGATGGGGAAGAAAAAGGGGCCCCAGGTGACTTCTCAATATGGAGAAACAGAAGGTACCATGCGATAGAGCATGAAAAACCATGAAGAATGGATTTTGAATAGAGGAAAATTGACAAACAGGGTGCAAATGGCAACCCACAGAAGAAAAGGAATGGAGGAATTAAAAAAATGTTAAATAAAGGGTAAAAATTACCCAAAATTTAAGAGGCTAAAAAGGTGCAAAAGTTAGAAATTATAAATAGTAAAGTTCAAAATTACAATTTACCATTTTCACACTTGGCAATTGACTCAACAAGAGAGAGAGAGACAAGAGGGTGATGAGGATGGCTAACAGGTCGAGCAAGGATGAGGTATTTGTGGATGATGAGCTCATCCACTGAGGCGAGGAGGTGCGTGAGTTCTACTGCGAGTGTGAAATACCCCACCAGCTAGGATCCAAAACCCAACTTTGTGATTTTAACTGGATTTTAAATTTTATGCATTTTAAGTTTGGGGGTTTGGGAGATCTAGGGCACGAAGTTGCCATGATAGGGTGAATTTTCCCATCATTACGATGAGTTCGCCTATCCAAGAGGGTGGGTAGGAAAGAGACAAAATCGCCCTATTCAAGGGTGAGTTCATCCGAGAGGGGTGATTTTGAAATCACCCCTCCCCATAGATAGGCATCTTTGCTTGACCTAGGGGTGACGACGTGGGAAAACATGTGATATTGCAATCACCTCAAATGGGTAGGGGTGAATTTGATGGTTGGATGGGAGAAATCATGGGTAGATAAGGAGAGGGATGAATTCATAAAATGAAGAGGTGAATTAATGAGGTTGACACAAAGGCGAATTCACTAGAAAATAGCTGAATTCACCAAACAAAGGGGTGCATTCACAAAAGAGGCATGAAAAGGGATGAATTCGCCTATAAAACAGGAAAATTTGGGTAGGAGCTAGAAGGGAAAATTTGAAAGGAGAAGGGGAAAATTTGTGGGAGGTTAGGAAAAGGGTGAATTCATAAAAAAATAGGTAAATTTGTGGGAGGACAGAGAAATGAAAATTCACCAAAAAATAAGCGAATTCATGGACATGGGGAACAGGTGAATTCACCATGTAAATGGGTGAATTCAAGAATAACGATAGGAATAGGGGTGAATTTGTTCATAATAGGGGAAAATTCACTAGTGTCCCAGGGCAAAATAAAAATTATAGAAAAATAGATGAAATTCATGAAATCTTGACATAATGTTCTATGTGGTGCAAAACATTGAGATGTTGAGGAATCAAGAGAGACATTCAATAGTGTTGGAGTTGACCATTAAGACGATAAATGCTCAGGACCATGTGGCACTAACACAGGAGAGATTATTACATATGTTGGGGTATCCCTACATGAGAGCACATTGAGCACTATTAATGACACAAATGAAGAGGTGGAGTTCAGAGACCTCTACATTCCATCTCCCAACAAGGGAGATGACAGTGACTCTGGAGGATGTTGTGGCTGCCCATCAGAGGGCACCTAGTTAGCTAGAGACAAAGTCAGGGGAGAGAGTGGGATAGTAGCCTATGGGTGATATTTAGATGAGAAGATCTCCCTATCTAGGGGGAGAGTTGGACTTGGATGGGTGTCTAGGATTGGAGGTTCCTACATTTTTGTTATACCTCTATGAAATGATTAGTGGGATTTTATTACCAGACATGAGCAGGAGATTTTTTAGCCTCAAGATCATTGAGGTTATCAAGCATACAGTGGAGAGGAGGGAGGGGTAGTTTATGTGGGGTGCATCCGTGTTGGTGCAAATCTATCGAGACATGCATGTGGTCTGCTATAGGAGGGCCCTCAACATTACACATGTGATTTTTCTCTAGGTATGGGCTTGTGAGCATATTAGCATGGCGAGACCAATGATATTGATAGTGGGGGTGCAGGATGAGACACTACCAGTATCTTATTGGTATGGTATAGAGTATGGTTGGCGATTGCACTACCTGGATGTGAGTGATTTAGAAGGATGGAGGAGGAGATTAGAGGACCTATAGGGGGATTAGGTTATATGGAGACCCTATCAGCAATGATGGTTGACTGAGTGGAGAGGGGATGAGAGGAGAAATAGGGGATACTTCTTCATCGTGTGCTACCTAATCAAGAGAGACCCTCACAATGTTGAGCTTCACAAACTAGACATGGTGTGGAGATAGTTCGGGGTACAATAGGATATCTCGCCAGGGCCTCAAATATTTTGTTGGATTAGTCGGGAGTGGTTATGGGGTGATTCGATCATGAAATTTTTTTCTAGACATATGTGGGAGGATGTGCGATTAGTACCATATCCAGGGAGAGGAGGGGTGGTAGATGCAAGGATGATAATGTGGTACTTTGCATGGTGGAAAAAGCATAGGCCAGGGCAGATCATGATGGTGCAACCGATTGAAAGGGCACTAGGAAATAGTTTAGAGGATGAGAGGAGGCTGGTAGGACAATGATAGAGGGGTAGGAGGAGAGGCCAAAAGTAGAGGAGAGGCAGGGAGAATGTAGAGATGAAGGATGTGCGAGAGCAACACAAGGCCATGGATGTGGATGCTACAGAAGTTGAGCCACTTGTGATAGTAAATTATCTACCATTGCCACCCGAGGAGCTATAAGTAATGTTGACACAGGCTCTAGCCATACTAAGGATCACAAAGAAGAGACTTAGGGAGTCAAAGGCAGATTGGGATAGGTTGTTGGTAGAGGTAGCTAGGCTACAACAGGAAAAGAGGATGGAAGAGAGAGATTATGTGACCCTTGTAGAGGAGGCATCAAGGATGTAGGGGGAGAGGGATGAGGTAATGCAGGAGAGAGATGAGCTGAGGAGGCAGAGGGATGCAATCCAAGAAATGAAAAAATATGTAGAGGTAGCCATGGGGGACGTAGGGGCCATGTTAGAGAGAGTAGAGGTAGTAGAAGCACAAGCACAAACTCTACAGGGTGAGAGGGATGCGATAGTGCAGGAAAAGTCACAAATGTAGGCATAGATATACCACTTGATGATGTCAAGAGATACTTGGCTTGATTATGAGAAAAGTACATGGTAGAGTGGGACACAGTGAGGGAACATGTAGCTGAGAGGGATAAGTACATGAGAGAGGCGAGCTACTACATGGGGGATTACTTCAAAGAGGGTCTAGATCCCACACGTCATGTACCTCCATATATTCGGGAAGTACCATAGATGCCAACACTATCATGTTCAGGGGGAGACACACACAAGGATACAACAACTACCGCAAGACTCCCCTGTGCAGAGGATTAGTGCCAGACTCCCCTCAGAAATTAGATGGGGCCAACATAGGATAAAGAGGACAAGAGTGACATGAGTCCAATTTTGATAGGTGTAGGGTGTAGAGATAGGGAACAAGGACAAAGGCCATAGGTTCCACAATGCATACTAGACATAGATCATCCCATTTATTCATCTGGTCCCTATATTTAAGAAGCCCTTTGTACCTGTATTTCATTCGATGATCTGTTGATGGACATGCATTTATGATTTATGATGGGCTCTATTATGGACATGAAATTTTGACATTTATATACTATGTGTGAGCCCTTATTGACACTATGTGTTTGTTATGTGATGGATGTGATTTATTATGGTTATGGTATATTTATGCATTTATGATAATTTATGTGATATGCCTATGTGGATGATAGGGAGGAAATGCATAATGCATTATGCCTAACACTCTATGATGCAGGATGTGATGGATTATATGCTATGATAATGATACTAATTCTTTGTGATGTAGGTGGTGATGGATGCATGTACACTGTACAATCAATTTACTTTTAATTTCATGATGCACGCCATGGATGTGATATTATGATGTGATTATGAGATGAAAATTTAATGGGATGTTATGAATGAAAAATGTGATGTATGAACATGTAATAATGTTATGTATGGACTAATATGTAATGAAATGAGCCTAATTTATAGTTTCTTAGAATAAAAAATCTATGTCAATCTAAACAACTAAAATAAACATGATAATGCAAAACAAAAAAATGAGATGAAAGAAAATTAAGATGCTTAGAATAAAAAATCAATGTCAATCTAAACAACTTAAAATGGATATGATAAATTTGATAATACAACATGAGATGCCATACAATGAATGAACCTAAGATGCAAAATGAGGTGACATTGACACTGTTTTGAATGAAATTGTACTCTCTGTGTTTAATATGACATTGATCAAGATTAATTAACGATTGGATTCACCTGTCTCTATTATGTCCATGATTTTCCTTATAGTTATGTATCAATGTCATTTTCTTTGCTCATGTTTCATGTCTTGGATCAGGGATTTGATAGAAGAGATGAACTTCGTACTGTTGGCATTATAAATGATATGAAAGCCTATATGAATGATGGTAATTAAATTACTTAAAAACATTAATATCTGGATTAAATTAGCATGGACATGAGTGTAAATAAGGGCTTGCATAGTGATAGAAGACATTTAGGCCTCCTTTAAGTGCTTATCATTCTTGCTTGAGCTTATGGAAAGTACTTTCCTTATAATCACTATCAAAATGAGAGATGATCAGTGTGATAATCCACCTATAAAAACCGTAGGGATCCTAAGAAGAATGTTTGCACAACCAAAATCACTAGTTATATTCTAGAGAAAGATGGTGGCATAAATGTAATGCAATAGGATGAGGGATGAAATGCAATACTAATGCTATTTTGTCAATTTTTGGAGCACTGATTTTTGCTATAGCATAAGACACAATATGCCAAGGTATGAGGAACCAAGGTAGATGAGTGTCTAAAGCATGAAACAAACACAACAAACAAGAAGGCTATCCCAACACCCCAAAACAACAGGGGCTTTGGTTAGGCCATGATGTTGGGATAACCACAAGCACAAAGGATTTGTCGATGTAACACAAGACCACATGGATCTTGGTGGGTACTACATTGGACAACCAAGAAGATAGAAACAGAAAAAAAAATAAAGATATTCCCCTATTTCCACTTGTCAAACAACACCATGATATGATGGATAGTGGTAAGCTTGACAATGTGAAATATGAAACTGAAATAATAAACAAAGTGCCAAAAGAATCAAGAGATCACAATAAAATTTCAAATGTCCTTTGCCATAGGATCAAAAGAGTGGATGGGATTGATGCAATCTGATGTAGGAAGGATGCATCCTGTTAAGAACAAAGATGGAAACTAAACTAGATGATCGACATGAATTGAGATACTTGAAACTGATTGAACCTCATGATACTAGTGACCTTTGTTTTAAGTACTGGCTATGATAGGGACACACTTGACGACATGAAATGAGACAGACGACACAAGATTGATACACCCTAAAGACTTAGGGGCTCGGGGGTTGATCAAAGATCAACCTTGCCTACATGAAAGAATAGAGCCCTCGTAATTTGATAAAAAACCATGGATAAAAGAAGAAAGAGGACAATGGAGACCTTGATGGATGATAAATAATGGACATACGAATTCCCCAGAGGCTGATCAAGTGATCAAACTTTCATACGTGAAAGCACAGGGGTAACGTAGTTCATCAAAAGAACCAGTGATAAAAGATGGGACTAGACAGATGAATGATGAGGGACTGACATTGTCAGATCCAAATTAGCCAGCATACTGTACTATTTTAGATACTAGCAACTAATAAGGATATTTTTGGATAAAGAGATTTTTCTGCCAGCCCTTCCATGAATCAAATATTAACGTCACTCTTAAATTTTAATAAATTTTTTCCATGTGATGAAAAATGAATCTTACCACTCACCTTAATTTAAACCAGACAGATGAAAGCATAGGATGAGACCTAATGATGAACGACACGATGGAGGAACCTAAGTGATGATGCAAGACCATGGATGGGACACACTATACAAGTGATGAAAAGCTCAGATTAAGGATAAAAGCTAAAGATTTTAGATAGCAGATTTGGATCGTCCAATGCTCAATCACAATATACCAAGCGATAAATGATAGGATGTTGATGGGAGGATAGGATCGATTGGATGTAGGAGGTGATGTGAGGATAAGATGGATGGAAGCAAAAATTAACTAGGACATAAGGTAGATAATGATTAAGACCTCTATGAATGGCGCCTATTGCCAGGTTTTCACCAAACATACTTATCCAAGGTGCCACAAAGAGTAGTTTTCACCATAGGAGAAATTATTTCTCTTTACTATTTTTTGATTTTTTTTTTTGATGATTTATTACCTTTTTTTGTATATTTCTGAACAAAGGGTAACCTGACTAACTTAGGTATAAAACCTTTCTAGGTGCATGATGTTGATGGGATCTTCTAGAGGCTCCTCTTCAGGTGTAGCAAGCCTATAGGCTCTAGAACCATATTTAGCTATAACAACATAATGAACTAGCCAATTTTCCACAAACTTTCCCTTTTTCTCTTGATCTTACTGAGTATGCTGATTGTCCTTGAGGACTAGATCACTAACTTTAAACTGTCAAGGACAAACCCTTTTACTATAACTCATCCTAAGATGATGTTGATATTCTTACAAATGATTGTATTCTTGGATCCACTTTTCATCTAGGAGTTACAACTGATTGAGTCATGCAACCCAATCATCTTCATCACTTATGATGTTCTTCAAATATATTCTAAGGGATGAGATCTCGACTTCGATCGACAAGATGGCATCAATACCATAAATGAGAGAGTATGGAGTGGTGCTAGTGGGGGTGTGAAAGGATGCACAATAGGCCCAAAGGGTAGGATGAAGATGGATATTCCAATCTCGACCAATATTATTAACCACCTTTTTAAGGATCTTAATCAGGGTTTTTTTGGTAGCTTCTTCTTGACCATTACCTTGTGGATAATAGGGGATAGACCAACGATGTTGGATGTGATAAGTTTCACAAAGGTGTTTCATAAACTAATTTTTAAAAGGATTTCTATTATCAGCTAAGATGGTAGATGGGATTCCATACCTGTAGAGGATATGGAAAAGGATGAACTTGGAGATCTGAATACCGGTGATTTGAGAGAGTGGAATTTCTTCCACCCACTTGGTGAAGTATTCAATGGTGGTGATGATGAAAGTATGTCCATCAGAAGATGGAGGATATATCTTTTCGATCAAGTCAAAATCCCATTGTGAAAAGGGCCATGGCATGATGATTAGTTGAAAATATTGGATGAGAGCATGTATCAAATCTGCATGTTGTTGGCAGAGGAGGAATTTATTCATGAACTCACAAGAGTCATGCTCCATGGTAGGCGAATAGTAGCCCACTCTGAGAATCCTTTTGGCTAAGGCTATTTAATTAGAATGGGTCCCACAAACACCACTATGTACTTTCTCTAATGTAGTGTGAGATTCTAATTCTTTCAGACACCTAAGGAGAGTTCTATCATACCCATGATGATAAAGCATATCTCCTACCATGGTATAGAGAGAGGTATGTTGAATGAAGGACTTACATTGGTTTTGTGTAAGATCAGATTGGAGGATATTATCATAGAGATAGGTGTAAATGTTATGGTACCAAGGGGATTCAGGACCTATGATTTCACACACCATCTCACTCTCAGGGACATTGTATGTTGGGATTAAAAGATATTCAATGGAGAACTTGTAGTCCATTCGGTCCTTAGGCATATGAATAAGGGAACCCTTTGTAGCCATTACATTCACTTAGTTATTATAAACTTTGGGGATCTATTCAAACTGGATGAAGGTGAAATACTTTTTAAATTAATCTACCATGTGTTTGTAGGGTAAAAATTTGTCATCCTTCGTTTGAAACTCATGATTGACTTGTTTGATAATCAATTGGGAATCACCAAACACTTGTAGATGGGTGATGTTCCATTGAATGGTGATCCTAAGGCCTATGATAAGAAATTCATACTCTGCTATATTGTTAGTGCATGGGAATGCTAATCTGAATGACTTTGGTATGTAGTCACCTTGAGGGGTGACAAAAAAGACACCTTCACCAGCTCCGTTATGTGTATAAGATCCATCAAAATAGATCATCCATGTATATGCTCCTTTTACTGTGAGGAATTCTACATCCAAAAACTCAGCTACCAAAGGATAAGCATCAACCAAAGGGGCATCAACCAATTGATCTTCTATGACTTGTCCCTTGATTACCTTACGGTCCATATAATCTATGTCAAACTCACCCAATAACATGACCCACTTGGCCATGCGACCAATCAAGGAAGTTTTAGACAATAGGTATTTAAGTGGATCAACTTTTGATATCAGCTTGACAACACGAATGAACATGTAATGACGAAGTTTCTGTGAACTAAAGACAACTACCAGATAAGCCTTTCCATTGGAGAATAATTGAGTTCATATCCCACTAATGTTCGACTTCTGTAATAAATTTCTTTCTCTTTAGAAAACTCATCTTGTTGAGCTAATAGTGCCCTGAGTGCAACTGATGTGGCTAAGTTGTACAAAAAGAGTGGTTTAAATAGAGTAGGAGGCATCAAGATGGGTGGATGAGCCAAAAATTCTTTGATTTTATCAAAGCCTTGCTGACATTTAAGATCCCACTTGAAGGTAGTGTCCTTCATAGCAGATGTGTAAATGATTGACATTTGTCAGCCAATTGAGCAATGAACCGTCTGATGCATTGTAACTTCCCTTGGAGGATTCTTAATTGTTTGAGATTTCATAGTAGGGGTATTTCCATTATAGCTTTGACCTTTGTTGGATCTACCTATATACCCCTCTTGGAGACGATGAAGCCTAATAGCTTCCCAGATGTGACTCTAAATACACATTTCTTTGGATTTAGAGATAGCTTATAATTCTCTAGACACTCAAATATTTTCTTTAGGATCTTAGGATGTTCTTCTCTTGTTCTAGACTTCCCCAATAAGTCGTCAACATAATATTGCATTATTATGTGAATGAGGTCATGAAATATAAAAAGCATGGCACGCTGATAAGTTTCCCTTGCATTTTTAAGTCCAAAGGGCATGACAATGTAGCAAAAGGTTTCCCAAGGGGTGATGAAGGCAATTTTATAATGATCCTCTACTACAATTTTGATATGATTATAGCCAGAGAAATCATGCATAAGGGATAACATCTCATGTCCTATCATAAGATCCACTAGCATATCAATGTTTGGTAGAGGGAAATCATCTTTAGGACAATCTTTATTAAGATCCCAAAAATCCGTGCAAATTCTGATACTCCCATTTGGCTTGGCAATAGGTACTATGTTGGATATCCAATTTGAATAGTCGATCGGCCTAATGAACCCCACTTATGGAAAATTTTCTAGATCTTTCTTGATAAGGAGATCTACTTGTGGATGCATCTTTCTTAGCTTTTGTTTGATGGGTTTCACATCCAGAAGAACATCCAAATGGTATACCATTAAGGTGGGATCTAGACCCGACATGTCTAAATAAGTTCATGCAAAATTGATGATTCCTTCTTGTAACAGGTTGACAATGGTAGCATGCTCTTCCTATGATAATGACTTGGTTACATATGTGATCTTAGGATCTTCTTCTATTCCCAAGTTGACTTCTTGAGTTTCTTCAATTAAGATAGAGGAAAATTTGGACAACTGAGTTACAACAAGGGGAAGATGAACATCCCCATTCTCCAGTGCCTCATCGAGGTTTTCATTCATGGATACACCCTTTATTTTGAATTTTGATGAGTTAGGAAGTACCTTAGAGAGGGTTTCACTACATGACCCTTTTTTATTTTTTTTCTTCTTACTTTAATAGTTAGGGTGTTCATCTTCCCCCAATGCCATGAGATTTATGTAGGTTTCCACTGAAGGAAAGGTATCGATAGGTGCATTACTTCATAGGTCCTAATAAATAAGCTTGGGATGGTAAAGGGAAAGACTAATGAGAAATATGGATACGCAATCGAACATGGATGTGAGATCTACATCATTGTATGTGAGTATGATGGAGTCTTCTTCGGGTATGTCCTCAAGGAGACCATTTTCCACACTAATGTTATTAGAGGTACTAGTTGATGGTGCACGAACCTTTTGTTTTGTATCATAGCCTAGGTCTATTCTTATGGATCACACAAATGGTTCAATAGGCCATAATCTTCCTTGTTCCTCTACACCAAGATCACCACCCTGATAGTTACACTTTTCAGCCTACTTTGTAGTGTAAGAATAAACCTCTTGGAAGTATTCTACAAGGGGAGGTGATGGTTCATGCTCTTCTTGGTAGACCCACTAGATGATGCCATCTTCCATCTGATCATGGAGTGTACCCAAATCTTTGAAATTCATTGAACCCATATTCTTGGAAGTGACGGTTTTGGTCCTTTCTTCTAGGTGTTGCATCAACTGAGAAGGTTTCCCATACATAAGGGTAGATGGTGGAATTTTCACCACATTGAGTGTAGTTTGTATTTCGTATTCTCCATAACCCTTGTTAATTATCTTGAACTTAGTGATGGTGGACTCAGAGGTGGTGGATGTGGTAGATGTAGTGTTGGCTGATGGATTATGAGATGGATTGGAGGATGAGGCTTGAGGTGCCCCCACTTCAACTCTTGGACAATAATGAGAGTGGGAGAAGGAAGCTTCCAAAGCACGAAAATATTCAAATGGTTGCAAATCAACATGTATGGTTACTTCCATTCCTTGGAAAGGAAATTTTAGGCATTGATGGTAAGTGGACAAAACGGATTGCAATGAATGGATCCATGGGTGACCGAGAAGGAGATTGTATGGAAGGTCAAGATCAAGAACATGACATGTGGTATATTTCACAATAGGGCCAACCTAAATTGGAAGACAAATGGTTCCTTCAGAATCCCTCTCTACATTGTCATATGCCTTTATGGTGATAACCTAGTTGTTCAAGTTAGCATGGGTGTATCATACCTATTTTATGAATTTTAATGTACAAAGGTTGAGGGCAGAGCCACTATCTACCTGGACCCTTTTTACTTTATGATGGGCTAAGAGGACCTCAATGTGAAGGCGAAAGTTATGATTTGAATTAATGGAAAGCATATTGTTTTAACAAAAACCCAACTAACAGGTTTATGATAGGTGTCCTACTAAGTCTTGGAACTGAGTAGGATCTATGTCATTAGGTGCATGAGTATCCTATAAAGATTTGGTTATGATTTCTTAATGAATAGGAGAATACTTGAGAAAATCCAAGATGGATATTTGAGTAGGGGTCTTTCCTAAGTGATCAAGAATATTATAGTGGGAACTTACAAGAGCTAGCTGGGCTAATGTGGAAGGACCAAGAATGAAGATATGGGTGCAACGAGTTGTAACAAAACATTGTGGATCTTTTTCTTTAACATGAATCATGTATATGCGAGGCTCCACTTGGATAATGCACATAACTATACAATCATAGTTACAAGGTACATTTTTATAGCTGATATTATTGGTGCTGTTATTTTGATTGTTTTCATTACCTAACTCAGGATTAGCATTGGACGTATTGGTACCTTGGTTATATTTTGGGAAAGTTTTTTGGTATATCTATTGCTGAGCATTAGATGATGTTTCCTAATTAGCATCCACTGATATATCTCCATGATCTATGAGATCTTGGACATATCTTTTGAGTCCCTAACACTTGTTAGTGGAATGGGCTTTGATCTTATGAAATTCACAATACTCATTATCCTTATACCAAGCTAGTTTTGGTTTAGACTCATCAAAAGGATTAGTCACATGATACATGATCAGATAAATCGCTTGTAGAAGCCTATTGAAGATGACACTTAAAGGCTCTCCCAAAGTAGTAAAGGAGTGTTTATTGTTGCCTTGATTATTATGATTGGACTACTGAGGAGGACGAGGTGCAACTTGTGGCACAAATATGGCATTTGGGATTGATTGTTGTGGAGGGGTATACTATGGACGTTGTGATGTATTAGCTACTTGAACATGTTTGGTATCCATGACACAATTATTGAACACCTTTGTAGGTAGCTTGAAAAGGTTTCACCCTCACGTTGTTTTTATTTTAGAAGATCTAGGGTATCAATACCCTTCTCCAAATTGAAGGAGAAGTGTGTGATGGATTTATCTAAAAGATCCAAAAGAGAAGAGATGGATCCCTTTGGAAGACCCATAAACCAATCTAGAGCCACCACTGTTAGAATCCTAGGGAATAACTATATGAGATAATTGTTATTGTGGAGTACTTCTTGACAATGTGAATAGAACTCCTGAAGGTGGTTCTTTGGGTCTTTAGTTCCTTTAAACTTGTCAAATTTTGACATTTCAAAATGCTTAGGAAAAAGAACAAGCGAAATTGAGGTTTCAAATGGATAAGGACAAATCTCTTCAAACTTGAAATAATTTTTAGAGGTCTTTGCTTGTAAGTCTTTCAATGTGGATTTTACCTCTTCCCACTCCTTATTAGGAGGTGTTTATGGAGATAGATTTTATGGATTGGATTGATTATAAGGAGCATATTGTTGGTATGATAAAGATGGGGTGGACATGGTTTGATCGTATGCTGGTGAAGGTGTATACAAAGGAGTTGGTTGATATAGATTGGTATAGGTGGGATGTTGTGGTAGATTGGTGTAGGATTGATGATATGGTGATGGATTTTGGTAATAAGAGGAAACCCCTTGCTGATATGATGAAGGTGCTTGATAATATGAGGTGGAAGCACCCTACTGATATGGTGGCTATTGATAGGGTGGCTACTACTATGAGACATAATATGGATTGGATTGATAGCTGTAGGAAATGTATTGTTGGTATGCATACAAAGGCCGTTGTAGATTTGGCTATTGATAGGAAGTGTTTTGCTATGGTTGCAAAGGGGCAACTTAAGATGGCTATTGTTGAGATTGTTGTGGATTGTGGTAAGCATAACTAAGGTTTGGATTGGATGCAACAGGTTGTACATAGAAAGTGCTTTACGGGTGGTATAAGTATTGAGTCATGTGGCTAGGAATTGACTAGAGGGATTGATAAGGCTATACTAGGATTTTTGGTTGTTGAAGAGGCTGTTGGTGAGGTAGGGTTTGTTGGTAAAGAGGTTGATTTGGGATTTGAGGATGTTGGGTGACCTGTGGTTGTTGGAAGGGTGGATTTTTCTGTGATATTTGTTGATATTGTTACAGAGGTTTTTGCTAGATGCGAGTGTGTTGAGGGGTTTGCTGTGGGGTTTTTTATGGGTTTCCTTGCAATGGTTGTGAAGATGGAACGTTTCTTTGAGGTATTTTTAGAGAGGTAAATGGAGGTGGTGGTACATTGGAAGTGGGTGTTGATCCTGAAGGTGGTGGTAATGTAGCAAAAGGATTTCCCCAAGTGTTGACTAGTGATTGACCAGGTTGATTAAGTGGAAGAGGTGGTGCAAAAGGTACAAGGATCAGACCTTGTTGGACGTTCAAAGGTGGCAGAGGAGATAAATTGTGTGACATACCATAAGAAAGGGGATCATTAGGATCAGAAGATTCTCCCACAACTGTAATTGGAATCTGAGGGGGGTATGTGACTTGATACATCATGGAATTTCCAAACCTAGGTTGATACTAATTATCCATAGGTGGACCCTCGATGATGTAAGAATTTACTAGATTGTTTTGTGAATTCTGAGGGTCTTGAGACATTGGAGGCACATGAGGTGTGGTATTGAAATATTTGGATAACTCAAATCCTGGCGGTGGTTTGATGCCCTTCATGATCAATGTGGTAAGGATTTTATCCACACGCTCATTAAGGAGGTGATTTGTCATTTGAAGATTGATGGGATTATTGAGATATTCGTCAACAATGACCTTAGGTTGATTGACCATGCTCTCATCAGTAGGAGGTGATGTGGTGTGAACCTCAATATTAGATTGAGATGAGCCATTGTTATTGGGATCCTAAGGGATGTTAGGTTGGGTACCTTGAGCCTATTGTTCGGCCATGAGTTTCTTCATTTGTGATTAGGTTATGGGCATGAAAATTAAAAAATAATAGGTGACTAGGATGATAAGTTATGCTCTAAGATGCAGTGAAAGGATAACGGTGATCCCACAATAGTGGTTTATAATTTTTGGCCAAACTAGACACTGAAATTATTATTTTTAACTAAATCTTCACATTCGGGCACCTATAGCGGCTAAACCGTGAGGAATTTGAAAATGATGCAAACTAGAGTCTCATCAAATTTTGTTTGTAGATTATAAAAATATTTTTTTCAAATTTTTTGGAATCAGATTGCACTTCTTTTTCCATCTCACATGAAAACTATTTTTTTTATAAAACAACATTTTTAAAAAGTGACGCACATCGTATAACTGATAATTTTTTTTCCATGAAGGATAAAATTCAAATTCTTTCGAATTTAGATTTGTAACTCCGATATCTAGTGCTTCCAATTGGTTAGATAGTTTTTTATTGAATTTTTTTTCTTTAATCAAGTTTCTGATTCAAACCAATTACAATTCAGACATAGCGCGACCATATAACGCGTAATTTTTTTTGTATATATCAAAATTCATTTTTTTTTGTTGGATCAAGAACTTCAATATGTAGTGCACTCATATTTTATTTTATTTTTTTTGATCTATTTTTCCACATGTGCAGAAGAAAGACCTTTATTTTTCGATGAAAAACCTATGTTTAATAAAACTAAAAAAACAAATAGATAATAAAAACAAAAAATATTAAAATTATATTAATTGGATAGCTCATTCCGAGGACTACCATAATCATTTGAAATAAATTTTAAATGAATTCATTTGATACCCCAAAAGGTAAACCAAAAGTGATTTTTTATTAGCATTTTGATAAGTGTAAAGGAGACTCATTTATAGGTATGGTTTAAAACTAGCGAGGTTCTATCCAAGGGGGTTTGATCAAACCCTCTTCAATTGGACTCCTTAAAATGGAAATTTTAAGGCTTAAATAATTATATTTTCTAAAATATGTGATTTTAGCAAAAAAAAATTCCTCTCAGAAATTGTAAACTAGCTTTTTGGGATCACCCATAACCTAAGTGAGATTTAAAGGATTGTCTAGATATGATGATGGATTGATTGACTAATGGGTTGATTGGATAGAGGAAGTGATTGGATTGGATTAGATTGATTGATGGGATGCAATGATTAATATGATTGGATTGGACTAATGAAACTAATTCTAAACTAAGTTCAAAGGTTTGACTAGATGAAGTAAGGTGTTGATTGATCGGATTGAACTACAAAAGGGATGATTTTGACACTGGATCTACCTCAAAATAGAATATTTATTTGGACGAAGATGATTTAATGACTCAGGACAAATGACAATCCTAAGCAGATGTAGATGATGACAATCAGAGTCAGACACCAAAGCCAACTTGGATAAAAACCTTTAAAATGAGGTCTACGGGATTGGGATTGATGAACCAATGATGAAAATGCAACCTAGGGATGCTCTAAGATGCAACTATGTGATTTGATTAAGGATGTGATGAATTTTAGAAAATGTAGATGAATTAAAGTGATGATTACAAGAAGATTGATAATGAGAATTTTTTTTGATTGTGACAAAGGAATCATAAAACAATAGGCTTTTAGTGGCCAGAAGGATTCCATTTCTAGAATTTGTATGGAAAATGCATATGCCTCTATGTAGCACAAATTCACCTCTTTAGGTCATGACTTCGCAGATTCAGGGAGAGAAAATTCACCTCTGTGTTTATGAAATTTTCCTATTTGAGAGACTCTAATTCACCTATGTTTGAGGGTCTAACAAGAAACAAGTGAACATGCAAGGCAAGTTTACCTATATTTGGAGGACACACGAGAAACAAGCGAAGACGTTTGGAAAATTTGGCTATACCTAAGGGACACATAGGACAAAAGTGACCCTGGGATGAAAATTCGCTTAAATAACTAAAAATTCACCTAAAATCTAACAAAATAGCCTCTCAATAATGTAGGATCGTCTAAAACCTTAGAAGACAATAGGGGAACGGACGAACTCGATTTGCAAAATCACCTAATGGGGATGACAAATTAGCCTTTTACTTGAGCTGTACAAATATAGAAGACATAGGAAAAAACAAACTTGCCCTTGCAGACAACAGGTTTGCTTATCTATGGGGATGCACAAACAGAGACTCGAATGGAAACAATGGGATCACCCTTGTAGACAATAGGTTCACCCCAAAAGATGACAAAATTGTTTATTCTATGGGAACGGGTGAATTTGACGGGTGAGGACTGATGTAAACTTGCCTAAAGTATGGAAGGACTTGCCTATTTTAGGGAATGGGCACAAATGAGGTTACCTAAGAAGGGAACCACAAAAAAAATTACCTTTGACAAAGAGAAACTCACCCAAAGGGATGACCTAGACATGACTCAAACATGGAATCACCCTTTTGTAGGGTAAAATTGCCTGTGAACAGTGCAATTTCACCTCTATATGAATAAAATTTGCCTCTGAGGGTAGGGGCCGATAGTGGAAAAGGATAAAAAATACGAAAAAAAAAGGCAAAAAGACTAAATTGAATCACCTGAAAAAAAAAGCACTAGTATCGCACAATAAAGACAGGCCAGGCAACACAATCCTAAAAATTAGTGATAAGGATTTACAAACCTGATGGAGGCCTACCATCTTGAGTGGAAAACCAAAGGTTAATACTTTGTGATACCGGGGTAGTTCTCTAGATCACCCTTTCTCATGAAGGTGGATATCTAGTGTTCCAATTGGATAGGGTCATCAACAGATGCCATAGGCTCACCTTCACACTCTCACTCAAGGACTATCGTAGTCCATCATGTGGATTCCTATCACAACCCAAGGGAGTATGTGGTGAGTAACTTTGGGGTATGGTGTGCATCCCCTGCACTACACCAAGTCGCGACTAAAACATGGGTTTCTATCTAGGCTATAGAAGGCAATTTCATGCATCCTCAATATACACAAGGTCTGTGAGGCACAACCATGAACACTAGCCTATCACAAGAATGGATTGGGAGACGTAGCAAGGTACTAGAAACTTGGACCAACCCTGCACGTCTTATCTAGGTATCACCCTAGCTTCAATGCTTCACTAGACATGACGTGACTGGATTGGGGTACAACTTTCGTTCTCCCCCCTTTATATACCCTGCTAGTAACACATGGTTGGAATCATCCCCCAGGTGATGAAATCCTAGGTAGGTCTTGATAAAGGAAGAAGATACTAGATGCTTTGGTTGGTCCCAGGATTGCACATAATGCAAGGGGAGAGCTTAGATGTACTAGGACCTCCTAGGTGGAATGGACTAGACTAGAGAAAACTATGATTTATCATCACCTAGGATTTTCTAAAGGTGCAAGGGGAGTAGATACGTCAACAGATTCCTCCAAAGCACAAAAAATAAAATAAATTGACCCTTTAATTAATTTTATTTGTGCCTAGATATTATGAAAATCAACAGACAAACTAACTAAAGGGGTCTTCGACTAATCATCTTGTAGAAAAACATCACTAATTTAACACCACTAGTCTTGGAAGAATGAAGACAAGCTGCTCAATTCATTAGTGAAATCACACACTCATAAATAGACAGGTTAGTTGATCAGTACTTGAAAACGAAATCAAATTGAAGTTGTAAATTAAGAATTTAAGTTTCGGGTTTACCTCAAATTTTCCCCTGTGTCTGGAAAATTTGCCTGTTTGTTCTGGTCAAATTCACCTGTCTGGGAAGATGGGTGAATTTGAAGTCTCCTATTCTAGAGGATGGGCGAATTCTCTTTCACCTCTATAACTCAATTAATTTCTCTTGTTTTTCAGAAACCTTCACAAGTTTGCCTCCGCTTCAAGCAACTTCTCCTTTTGCTTCAGATTCACCCTTTTTTTACAAAAGGGAAAATTTTCTATCACCTTTGTAACTTACAGATTCAACTCTATAATGAGAAATTTCACTCGTCAAGGGGGATTCGCCCCTATGTGTGAAATCTAAACCTACAAAATTCAAACAAAAACAAACTTGAAAGTGCAGACCCATGAAATGGGTCCCACCGGGTGTGCCAAAATGTGTGCAGGTGAAATTCCTTATTCTAAAAATGAAAAAAAAAGAGAATGCAAACAAGTAAAACACAAAAAAAACCTCAATGATTAGCCTAGTTAAACTTAAACAAAAAAAAAGACAAATAGAATGTTTTACCTTGTCCAAGTTAATGAGTTGGTTGGCCTTGTTAATCGTTTGATTTGTGTGCTCCTTTTGATGGAAAATATCATAAAATTTATTTCTAAGTGATCGTGAGATGGTGGGGAATGCAATGATGAAAGTGGGTATTGCAATGGATGCTCAATATGGATGCAAAGGGTGCTACAACGATGGTGGTTTTGGATGCTTGAATCTTGAAAGGCTTGTGTGAGTTTGTAAATTCTTTGATGATTGAGTGATTGTGTGTGTGTTACAAATGAGGGAAAATTCCTCTAATTTGAGGGGAAGTGCCACTAAACAATGGAGGGTTAGGATGAAGCCACCATAGACAAGATGAAGGGCTAGTGTGATTTTATGACTCACAAGCCCTCACATCTTGACATGTAGTGGGTGAGGTGTCAAAAGATATATTAGGTGGAGGTACTTTATGGTACCTTGGCAGTGGGACAAGATCTCATAAAGGAGGTCCTTGTCCCCATGTGGGTGATAAGACATTTAAGGAATTAGAAATTCCTTAAAATCCATAGGGAGAATAAATGTGAATTTTAAATTCATATTGGGAAGAGGTTGCCTTCTCTGAAAGGAGAAAGAAATTAATAAAAGGTTGATTTGGGGGTATGCCATAAATGGTATAGGGATTAGGTTGACCTAATTAGGTGATTAGGTTGTGAAAACAAGGGATTAGATGAATTAATGACAAATTAAGGGCAAGTGGAGGGTTATGGAGGATGTGACACTAATCTTGATTAGGGATGTGCACATCCTAATCACTGGTTAATTAAATTAACCTGGATTAGAGGAGAATTATGGAGGATGGGACAAAGATATAGAAATAATGAATTTAAAAATTAATTTAAATTCATAAAGACAAATGACTAAATTAAATAAATTAGAATATTTATTTAATTTAGAGGGGAAAGGGGGATAAAGGATAAAGTATTTAATTATTTAATTAAATAATTTAGGAACATTAGAAAATGGGGAATATTAATTAAATAATAAATTATTTAATTAACACAAAGGAGGGATGCGGGATAGAGGAACAAAAGGGGATGAATTTGGCCATATGGGGGTGGTCAATTCTGATGTCTATAGTGGGAATAGCAAGTCTTAGTTGAGAAGAAGTATTGGAGGATGAGAGGAGTCAAATGTTGGATTGGATGTGGATAAACGAGTATATGTGTAGAGAGGATGGTTAGGATTGGGTTGGGATCCCCAAATTGTATTCAAGGGATGGGTGGAGGATGATGGAATGTTAGAAGTCTCTTGCTTCCTAATTTGTGATATATCGATTTTTGATGGAAGTTTTTCTCCCTTGGACAAGAGCTATAACAAAATAGTGTCTTTTTCTAGCTCATATTTGTTCACATCATTTCCTGATTATGGGGGTTTGAGGAAAAGAATTGCAAACTAGGAGAATGTTTAGGTTTTCCCACATTTTATTCTTCATCATGGGGAGATGTTGGTTGGCTGATGAGGTCTTTAATGGTAACATTCTATTGAGAGTCCATTTTCCTTTCAGCTTGTTCTCTAGTGATTGGCATACAACAAGTGGACTCTTTTAGAGGACTATTGTTAGGATGCTTAATGGATAGGTTTGATGATAGATGGGTGAGAATGAATTGGACTTAGGTGTTTGATTAGGATAATGTTATGATGTAGATAATTAAATGAACAATTAATAAAAGAATAAAAATGAGGTTTGATTAGTAGATGTGGATGGTCAAGGGATACAAGATCAAACTTTGTATCAAAGATAAAAAATCTAAATCCTTGGGATAAAATGTGATTTTTGGGATGTATCCTTTCTTAATTAGGAGAGGACATTTCCTAAGAAATATTGGATAAGGGATTTATGAATTAATTAACTAAAGGTAGCCAAAACCTTAAGCTAAATAGTTCAAAATGACGGGAAAAATAAAAATTCTACTTAAGACAGGAAAGTTCTTAAGCAACACCTAAGTTAGAAGAATATGTATAAGGATCTAGATCTTAATTTTGATAAAATTTGATTTGTAGAGGTGTAGATGGAGGGATGATTGGGAATTATTATGAGTGATTAGGATGGGATGATTACTAATTATTGATTAAGATGGATATGGTTGATTAGGGTGAGGTGATTGGTAAAAGGATGATGTTTTATAAAATATTAGGATTGATGAAAATTCCAAATGATATGAAGAATGAAAAGGAAAAATTTGGATGGGGGGATGATAATTAGGACTAAGGTAGATGAATGAGAATGGAGAAGGTAGACCTAGGGGTAGGTTGCAAAATTCCAAGATATGAGTTTTTGATCAAAGGGATTTATAGGGAACTATTGAAGGTTGTTATTTACAGGAAAAATCGCATCTTCATAGAGTGTAGGCACAACTTTGAACAAAGGTGTAGTTTAATAGATGGAAAGTTTCAAACATAGGTGAGACTTGACATAACCAAAGTGTTGTTTTAGATAGATGCATTATTTGATAGAGCATATGGATGGTTTTAAACAGAGGCATTATTTGAAAAAGCACAATTTTAGGCATAGGTTTTGTTTGATAGAGAAAAGGTGTGGTTTTAGATTTAGGTGCCACTTGACAGAGAAAAAGTGAAGTTTGAATCAGAGGCACAACTAGGTGTGGCATAAGTGTGATTCTATAGTCTAATAATTTGGTAAGAGATATGAACACAAAAAAAACATATTGGCCGCTAACTTGACCTTTACTTAGGGTAAAAAGGTTGGTTTCAACAAGATATGCTATGAATTATCACTAGTTTAACACATTAAGACACATCAACCACATTTTCATAATCCTAAAATTAGTCAAGTGTGATTATAGACTTAATGTGGGCCCACCCATCAAAGATATAATACCTTCAAATGAATGGGTAACTAGGGTATACAAAGTTCATGTACCACCTCTACACCCCTTACCTAAAGGGACACAACCCTACCAAGGAGTATGTGTTAGTTCAACATGAGAAAGTACATGGTGAGTAACTTTGGGCATGATATTATACCCTACACCATGCTAAACTATGACCAAATGGTCTTAATATAGGCTAAAAAAATTCTCTAGGCGAGTTCTCTAAATACCACAAGGGTACATGAGGCACAAATGTGAACACTAGTCCATTACAAGCATGCAATAAGAAATTTATTTCGGAAAGCTTGAACCAAACCTTCACATCTTGTATTGGAATCACCCAAATATCAAGGCTTCACCAAACATGGCTCAACTAGATTGGGGTACAAATTTCATTCTCCTCTCTTTATATGCCTCGTCAATAACATGTGGTTGAGTTCATCCCTTGGGTGATGAAATCCCGAAGAAAGACTCCTAAATGGAAGGATAATTCTAGTTTTTTTTGATTCCCAAGATCACACTAGGTGTGAGGGGAGGGAATACACAAAAATCTAGCAAAGTCTTAGGGTCTAATCTAAAACACAAATCAGGAGATGCAAGATTTTTGATCCCAAAGGTCACTCTAGGTGCAAGGGGAGATCATACATCTATGCAACCATCCAAACAAAGAAAAAAAGAGTTCTTTAACCCCTACTCTAAATTTAGTGCCTAAATTAGTGAAAATAAAATACAATCTTGGAAAAATGAATCTACAAAACCACAAATTAGTAGTCCTAAATTCTTAGTCTTAGAAAAGCATAAACCAATTGCACCACTTGTTAGCTAAAAATTTAAAAAATTAAAGGAAATATGGTATACTAAAATAAAAGTGCATTTTTGTGAAATAGAAGTGTAGTTTATCACTATGTAGGCACGAAAGTTGATAGAAAAAATCATAGAAGCACAAACAAAATAAAAAAGGTATACCTTACAAAAGCATAACTTTACCATATCAAGGTGTCAAGAGTCAACATGAAGGTGAAACAAGTCTTAATAGAGGCACTAAAAGGTGGAGTGTAGGTGTCGAATGATATAAAATAAGCATCAATGATCAAGATAGAAACACACAAGGTTTCTATGCAGCTGTGGTTCTACAATAACTAAAAATCTACAACATAAGGTTAGCAAAAATTGCCAATGCACAATAGATCTATCAAAAATAGAAACTTAACAACACTACAAACACCCAAGAAACACTATTAGCATGAAATAAAACTTCTATAAGACTCTATATTAGAAAAACCCTAATCTAAATGCAAATTTAGAGAGAATAAGAAGGATTTGGTGGCAATAATGATTAGTATTTATCAAACCTAACCTAAACCTAGAAACTAGATGGCCAAAAAAATCCTAAACTCATTAATAAAACTAATTGTTAGATCTAAATCATGCAAGACTCTGCATAAAACAAAATCACAACTTTCTAGAACAGAAGCACTGAAATTCACTGCAGAGGCACCAAGTGTCATTACAAAAGCACATCTTGACATGACATAGGTGTCAAAAGGTACAAAAAAAGTGTAATGATTCACTCTGGAAGCATGGTTTTATAGAGAAAAGCATGAAAATAGAACCTACAACTCAAAATCTCAACAAAAACTCACAAAAATGTTACGAAAAGGGACATGGGTCCCACTGGGCTTGCCAAAATGAAGACAATAAAATAGATTGAAGCACAATAAGAAAGACAAAATCCATAAACACATAAATCCTATACCTCATAACATCTTCAACACTATGATTGAGTTAAATAAGAATGCACCAAAAATCCTATTGATATTCTCACAAATTTCTATATGAATGTGGATTGCTCTAAGGATATTTCAACATAATCTAGTTATAGCCAAATACTTGATAGAAATGGATAGTGAGAATTTCTATTTATAGGAGATTCAAATGAATGAAGGGATTATATCTTGCCACAATATCAATGGGTCGTGTTGAGAGGTGTTCTCAAGAAAGAGGAAGAGGACAATTGTCATGTGAGGGATAAAGGAGAATGAAGGCTTGGATGCGAATGATTGGATAGAATTTTGGAGGAATGTGATAGGATCTCAAGAGGGGATTTTTTTGAATTTTTCTCATCTCAAGAGACATGAAATTTAAAATTAGATTTTATGGAGAGGAGAGAGATGACCCGATACAAACTTAAAAGTGACATTTGGGTTTAGTGGATTTAATGAAGGGGAGTTTAGAATTTATTGGGTGGATGGAGAAGCAAGCATGTGAAGAGAAATGTCACATGGAAAATGAAGAATTTAAAATCGAAGAAAAGGCTGTGTATTAATGAAGGATGATTTAATTAATTAATCTAGGATTAATTAATTAATGGGTTTTAGAGGAAATGGATGGTGATGACTAAGGCTATATTAAATAAATAATTTAACATTTTAGAAAAAGAACATAATAGGGAAAATAAATTAAATCAAATATTTAATTAATTTATAAGGATGGAATAATTAATTAAATAGTGTAATATTTAATTAATTATGGGATGGTGATGAGGATTAATTAAAGTTTAGAATTTTAATTAAATTTAAAAGTGTAAAGTCAAAATTAGGGTGTCTACACACATCACTTTATTATGTGTTGCCTCCAAAAATAAGTTAAAACATTAATATGAGATATGCACTTTTATCATTTACACAATGTTGAACCATAATAAAAAATATACTGTAAGTGGCCAAAATTGAATAGGCCTAAATGGGAGTCTAATGATGATCAAATATCCAAAAAACAAGTGTATATGGCATAAAATGTAAAATTTTGATGTTTGAATGATGTCTCCAAGGTAAGGTACCATGTGTCAACCTCCTATAATTCCTCATGTGTCATTGATGTTTGTCATTTAACATGTGTCAAGTTTCCATATACATATTTTTCCTAGAAATTATTTTGTTTATCCTTGGTTACATGTTCTCGATTTAACTTGAATGGTGAATGACCTAGTAGACCCAATGAACACATGTTTACCATAATTTTAGACACCTAAAAATATCTGAAATATATCACAAATCTTGATTTCTCTAACACCATTTTCCTCATTATCACCTAATTCCTCCATTTAATTAAATAATGTCCAATTATTTAGTTGAATTCACTTTATTCTCCTATTAACCAAATAATTAACATTATTTGATTATATCATCACAAGTCATCATTTTCATACTATTTTTCCCCTTCAATTAAATAATTCTAATTATTTAATTAAAAATCTTAATTCTTGTCATCCTCACAGTTAAATAATTTTCATAGTTGTTTAATTGACCAATTTTCCTCCAATCCTCCAACTTGCACAAAGAGTATTCCTTTTTCAAAAAAAGGAATATTCTCAATTCAAATTCAAAATTATTCCCTCGAGCTCAAAATATCATCAATCTCCTTTTCATGAAAGTAGGGATATTTTGGACTCTCATGGATTATTAACCATCGATCCTCCTTGATATTCTCTCATCCATTGATTACCATTTTCAATCCCGACCATTGATCATAATTCCTAAAATCTATAAAACAAGCCCTCTCAAACATGAATTTCATTCACAATCTTCATAGCATCCTTACACTCTAGTATACTTGAGCCATTTCTTGAGCATTATTGAATGCTATTTTGTAGATCACACCTCTCAATCAAGATTTTGCAACATGGATTAGGGCCAAATTGAGCAATCCACATATACTTGGAACATAATACCCCAATGAGATAGAAGGTTTGCACATTAGAATAGGTTCAATTACTTTAAATGTATTCCTTTAATGCTTTTGTTTGAATATTTTTGATGTTGTTAACTAGATTTAATTGAGAATGGCCTTGTTTGATCTTAATCTTATAGGATATTTCTTCTATTATGATGTTATTTGATCAATCATGATAACCATACAACATGTTGGCATGCTTGGTGGGACCCATGTCCCTATTCTAATCATTTTTGTTGAGTTTCTATCAGCTTGTAGGCTATAGAGACATTACAATGCTTTTGTAGAGACAATGTAACACCTTTGCCAAAGATTGAAGCATATGAAGCTCAAAGATCGAGGCTTTTTTTCAAAGATTTGATGCTTAAATCTCAACACATCTGACTAGTTATTATTTTGTCTAATTGCAAGAATCTCAATTCCTTTACAAAAGGGTAACACATCTACAAAATCTTGACAATTTTTTTGGCAGAAGATCGACACCTTTGCCATAACTTGATACATTTGTTCCAAATTTTTTCTTTGTTTACATGAAACAATGACACGTCTGAATTTTCATTGGCGTGCTTTCAGTATTAGGCCACTTTTTTTCTCTATTATAGTTCCACATCTATTATTATATGTCATGTCTATCTGAAAGTTTGTAATTTGTTCTCTTTGCAAGTTTTTACACAACGATGCTTTTGACTAGTCTTTGCCACTTTTTTCAAGTATATCACCACATTTTTTAGGTATATCAATGCATTTGTTCTATTTAGGGATTGAATAAGTCACTTGAATTATTTTGATTTCTAACCCTAATGTGGGCCTATCCTTTATGAGCTAACATTTTGCAACCTATGGTATAACACTAGGAAAGGAAAATTTGAAAAACTACTAATATGTGGTGTTGTAGGGTTTTTCTTCTCACATTTCAATTTGGTGCAAATAAAATTAATCCACAATTTTAAAATTTATCTTGGATGCACTTAAAATCAATTTCACATTTCAATTGGTGTACCTAAAATAAACCTACAAATTTAATTTTCCCTTGGTGTACCTAAAATGAACCTAAAAATATAATTTTCTTATGGTATACCTAGAAAAAACCAACAAATTGCACACTTCAATTTGGGCTTAAGAATTTACCAACTTGCACATTTGATTTGGTGTTTAAGATTGAACAAAAATTTTTCTTTTAGTGCATCTAAAAGGAACTCTATGGTGTGTTTGGTAGGTTAGTGTGCATGTATGTTCTTTCCTTTCACCTAGTGCGATCTTGGAAATTAGAAATACCACTAACTTGCAATCTGTTTTTACACCTTGAGGTGTGGTTTTTTGCAATGCTCTCCCCTCATGACTCCTAAGAATGATCTTGGGGATAAAAATCATAGAGAGGATACCCCTCTTGACTCAAGCATAATGAATGATCTCTATACTCATAGTAGACACCCACTATGAACTTGTTTATCTAGAAGCCTAAGAGCCATTTCTAAATTGTTATCTTAAAGTGGTGCAACATACAAATATCAATGCATGAAGGTACTCGCTATGTGACAACCTTTTTTGAGGTGAATGGAATTTCTTATTAAGATCTTTTCCTTTCAAGGTGATAGGTGTCAGGGTGGTACATGACCTTGGGATACTCTATTCACCCATTCATTGGATGATATTCTAGAGTGGTCCTACTCTAAGCTAATAATCCTGATCGACCACTAAAATAGGTTATGTATCTATGATGTGTTTCCATTGTTAAATCTACTTGTGATACCAATTAGTGTGGTCTTGTTGAACAAGGAACACACAAATCTACCAAAAATCCTTGGGGTCAGTCCTAAATGTTGTTTTTGTTATTTTCTATCACCTTCCTGATAAAAATAAACACAAATCAAACCTCACAAATTTCAAAACCTTGGACATATTTAGGATCAAAATTCAAAAACCTGTCTTTGAAATAATTTTTCTTGTTTTTCTATCACATTGTATCACTTCTATATGCATCTTGAAACATTTTATTTTTTCAAATCACAACTTTAGTTTTCATATTGATGCATTTGCACAACTTGGTAGGTTTTTCTCAGAGTAATATTGTGTCAAAATCCTACAGTACCACATATTCTTGTCACTTTGTGTCATTTTTGTGTTGATCTGGATGTATTTGATTTTTTCAAATTGATTCTTTTGCATGCATATCGATGATTTTTTACATATTGAAATGCTTGTATCAGGTCAATCCTCTATCAAAATCCTATACTGACGTGTTTCACTATTAAACAGTGTCACCTTTGTCTATAGATCTACAATTTTGAAAAATCATGTCGCGTCTATTAGGGCAGTGCACTGTGCTCGACTATCATTTGATGTATTTGTAAAATGACATGTTTGACTATTAGTCCAAAATAAAAACCATTCAAAATCTTAGAATTTCCAATGTTTCACCAACAATGTATATAAAACTAGAGACCTATGCAGAACAAACCTCTAGTTGTCCTAGACATCCAAAACAAAAACATACAACATTTTATCACTCGTTCACTTGTCCAAAATTGAAATCAATATGAATTTCAATGTCAATCTACTATCTGAATTCAGTTTAATGGTATCCTTTTATAGGGCCATCACATCTTACTAGCTTTAATGACATGGCAACTATGGGTGTCCCTAATCAAAATTGTTAAATTCCTTGTCACATGTTAGACTTTAATGAATGTCAAAACTTACAAATCTATCAAAAAATTATCCAAAACATGGATCCTCCAACAATAGCATCACAATCTAACAAAATCACCACAAAATGTGACTATAATCCTTTAGGGGAGCCAATGACTGTGTTAAACAAGCTAGTCCAATCTTGTTTTATCAATCTTCCAAATTCACAAGGTAATTATAAACTTCATTTCACATCCTCATGGCATAATGACAATGCTTATTATGAATACCATAGAAGAAAATCCCATGAAACGTTAAGTTGCAAAAAACTCAAGAACCTCATACAAGACATTATTGATCAAAGTACAATCAAATTTGAGAATAACCTTCAAAATCCATCCATAAATAATACCTCACACAAGGAGCTAGAAGGGATATATAATTTTCTGAAGCATGGTAAAGGTCTTTCATGAGTGTCTAGCAATGATCCATTTTATGAAATATTAAAATCATTTGACCTCATGGTGGCATACATTGGAAACAATTTCCCATAAAAGGTTTCCATCCATAATCCCAATCCATCATCCTTAAGTCATCTCCAATATCCAACCACAACATCCTTATCAAATGAGCCATCAAGCAATGACACATTTGAAACTTCTTTTAAAGGACTACCCCTCGTAGATACATGCCAAATCATTCAAATACTAAAAGCACATCCTTTTGATCAATAAATCCTTAATCCATTATTTGAACTTGACCCATTAATCCTTAATCCAAATCCATCATACATCCAATCACCTCTCATGCTTAATGCAAAAAATATAAGTCAAGAGCTATTACCCATATATCTGCATTTTGAAGTTATCTAGGGGTCCTTTATGAATAATCTATTCTTTGAAATTGAACCATGTCAAGAAAATAATCCAAAGCATAATGTAAATAACTCTGAAATAAGTCAAGATCAAGAACCCATATCCCCAAAATACTACAATGACCTAATGCATGTTTTCCAATCTTTTAATGAAGATAATCCTACAAAAATCAAGATGAAGAATCCATTTCTCTGAAACACTACAAGGATATAATGGGTATTTTTTAATCCATTAACAAAAATTGCTCTAAAATAAGCCAAGATCAAGATACCACTTCCCCGAAGTACTACCATGATCTAATGAATTTTTTCCAATCCATACAAGATTTCACAAAAGAGGACCATATCCCTACACAAACCACTCTTACATCTACCCATGAGATGCTTACTTCCAATGTACACATAGATGATCTTCCTCCAAAAAAAGAGTCTCCTACTCTCAAAATCCTTGCATATGATCAAGATATAATATAATTCATAAAATTTTATAGTGATATTTCAAAAATTAAACATGAAGAAGATTTCTACACTGAATTTGAAGAACCACTGTCTGTTGAAGAACAATCAAAATGTGGTATTTCTATTACTACCTTTGAAGATTCACAATAGTGCAGAGAATATTAGAACCTTGTTTCCAATACAAATCATATTCAATTGTAGTATGGCAGAAAATTCATTATCAAGGAAAAAGATTAAATCTACATGAACAAGGTATGTAGAGTCAATGCAGTTTGTCAAAAAATCCTAAACATCAAGGTATCAGTTATTCAACCATTAAAGAATCTAATCATGCTAGTGATACCTCCATGATACTGGGGGATAATTTATCTAATTAAAAAATCAACATAGGAGTCTGGAAGAGGCCTTATGATGAAACTATTTCCAACACTTCAACCATCCATGTGATGAATCAACGTCCTCATATCTTTCCACCCACTAATTTAGACCAACAAGAAGAAAATCCTTATAAAACAAAATAGAATGTTATTGAAGCTAATGAATAAAAAAATCAAAATGGACACATAAAATTCAAATGGATCCCAAAGAAAAATAAAGAAAACAATCCCTATCAAACTACATTAGTCAAAGAAACTATGGGGAAAAATCAAAAAAGGATTTCCATCCATCAAAGATGTCCACCAATGCAAAAGAAATATTCAACATTTGTTAGAAATATTGAATAAGATTAATAACTAGGAACACCTACAAAAACAATGATAAATCTTCCACAAGAAGATATGCAAGAATGAGCTTGCTTGATATTAAGACCTCTCAAATGATGAGGTAAAAAGGATGTTTCAAATGATATAATAACCCTCGTTATATAGGAAAGGGTGAGATACAAGATGCATTAAGACGTTGCCATGTGTCTTGATCTAACAACATGTGATAATAAGGAAACCCTAACAACATTATTAAAAGATTAAATGCAACCTAGGGTTAATATGACCTAAGTTAACTTATGCTAGTGTAATAAATAATATATTACACTAACACCCCCCATAAGTGCAACTTAGGGAGGAAGTGAAAATGCAATGATTATGCATGATGAGGATGGGTCCCGGCTGATGGCCATATTAGGTACCCATGTACATAGGATGAAAATGCAACTAATCTCCCACTAAATGGAGAAAAGGGGAAAACCCAGTGGGAAGAAAACCCCTCTCCAAAAAGGAGATAAAATGCAAAAAGGTGATGATTTGGAGGACTCAACATCATCCCCCCAAGGACAACAATCATCACATGGATATAATACAATCAATGGCCCCCCCATAGGAGGGAAATAGAGAGACAATATAGCCTCCCAAAAATATGTGAACACCTGCAAAAAAAGGTAAGCGTATGTAGACAAAACATGATCCAATGTCGACAAACAACTTGTCTCCCTTTCGGAAGAAACAAAACCAGGTGCAAGTGCAGAGATGCTTCCCATTCCGAATAGGAATTGAAGGAAGGATGGATGTATATGAATGCTGATGATGTCTCTGAAAGTTTCTCATGTGTCTCCTTGCCTGATGAAGATGAAGATGCCACAACTGACTCAGGTACATACCCAACCAATGTAGAAGATGACAAATCAGGACGATGCGGAAACATATGCTGAAAAAAATGCAAAGACATAGATGTTTTGACAATAGGAGTGCAACGACTGTCATCAAATAGGAGAGATATCCCCTCAAATATGTCCCGATGAATGATGATGATGATGGAAGCCTCAATCAATGACTCTGGACAAGGAATCATTAAATGTGAAGGGATACCAATAGTCTCTGATGGAGAAGAAGGATAATATGCAAGCCCCATAATAGATAAACAAATTTCTCCAAAAGTACAAAGACAATGACCTTCAGTAATAGATAGAAAATTCCAAATAGCTGATGTGCAAATGAAGTGATGCCACCCAAAACAAGACCTTTTCCCAAGCTTCAAGATATCCAAGTTATTGAACAAATGCACCAAATTTGAACAAAACCAATGCAAGAGTACCTGGAGCCAAAACTGATAAAAGTGACTAGATGGATGAAAAGAGCTCTGAATCACCTTCCTGATGCTACTGGAATCATTGAATTTTGATCAACGGTTGCGAAGATATGAGCCTTTATGTCCAAAATGAAGGGTTGACTTCAGTTGACTATAGAATTTTATAGAAGAAAGATTTCATAGAATGGATGTCACCATTGGAAAGTAGACCAAATCCTCTTTTCGACGGTATTTCATTTTCTGATTTTTAATACCCTGGTGAAAAGATATGGTGTTTTGAAAAAAATAGCCCTATTAGAGCCTGTAGGCTAAACTGGTGCAAACAATAAGCACCCCGGGCTAAAAAAAATTAGCCCCTGGTCGCTGAAATGACCAGGGGGTGGGCTGGCAATTTAAAAAAAGGCCACTGGATTGGTGGCAGCGAAGCTGAGCTGTCTGGGCGGAGTGGCCTATGCAATGGTGGCTCCGCTCGCATTAGTAGACCCCTTAGTTGTTGATAGGATTGAGGCCACAACTGGTAGGGGCTTCAAATGGGCCGGTGATAGACAACTAGCAGTGAGATGATGGTTGGTGGGCAGCGAAGTAGTCAATGAGATGATGGCCGGTGGCAGTCGGCGGAGAATGGAATGGAAACCGGTGGATGGGACGGGGGTCGGGAGATGGACCGATCGGTGAGAGATGGGGCCAGATGGGACGGCTGTCGGCACCGGACAGAGGTGACGTTGGTGGATGGGATGGTGGTCGGTGTCGGCGGATCCGTCGGCGAATCCAAAAAAAACCTTTTTTTGTATTTTATTTTATTTTTATTTTTTTGAATTTTTTCACAAAAAAGCCCAAAAAGATAATATATATATTTTTTGAATAATTTTCCACAGAACAGAAAAAAATGCAGAAAAATTAAAATAATTTTTTTT